>CABFVX010001828.1:28716-94740 GCA_902151425.1 Timema shepardi | reverse complement strand
CCCCAGAGCTAAGCCCCTTCTCTTATTATCTGGGTTTTTCCAGAAAAGGTATCTCTCAAACAGGTACCATATAAACTACTTGAAGTTGTCAAGAATAGTGAATCTGCTGTGAGCAAGCAAAACCAAAGATGATTTTCACCCTCAAGTAATCTGGTCAGAAAATATCTACATTATAAATAACAATAATATAAAGTGTGACGTACCAATTATTTTTGATAGAAATGAGAAATATACAGTTATTTAAGTAATTTTATTCTAAGTATGACTTTATGACCCTAAATTTGTGGAAATATGACCTAAAATGTAAAACTGCTCAAAATATGCACATATATGCAAAATAAAATGTGTATATTTGGCGTAAGGGTAGTATAAAAATGTTTATAATTCATTAATCATTAAATTCAAGGTGAAACTAAAATATATGTCATAAACATCCGAGCCCTACTCATAAGTCTATAATCTCGGTTCATGATCCCCTTGTTGTAGAAATGTTTATTTTATAGGTAATTTTTTGTCATTTTGGAATTTAAGGTGATAATTTCTTGGCCATTTTTGAGGCATTTTGAATTTTTTTTTATTTTAAGGCATCCATGTTGAATAAATATATTTTTAAAAACCATCAATATTTTATAAATGGGTAAATTTTTTGAACACACTGGAATGATAATATAATGTAGGCCATGAACTATGTATCCTCTTTGCTTATCTGGTTGTAAAATACACATTCCTGGTGAGACACTGCAACTAGGCTGGAGAGGGTTGCATTGGGAGGGGATGGTTATTACTTATGAAGTAGATATTTGTAAATTCATATTAATTTTAGCATAATGCAAAAGTTTAGTTATTAAAGGCTCTTAATTGCATTTTAAATTTGTAAAGTGTATGTTTGATTTAGTTGTGTGCATTCATTATGAGTTTTTGTTCATATTTTTAGGTCATCAAAATCTGAGCCCTATCCAAGAATATACACATTTTGAAAAGTTTGATTACTAATGTTAGATATTAAAGGTAGCAAAGAGTAGCAAATTACTCCTGTGGTACACTTTATTTTTACTATTATTATTATTGCGTTAACCACTGAGCTACCCAGGAGTTGTTCTATGCCCGGTCATTCTTCACTCATATTTAAAGGCAGAGTCTGTGATGAATGTGCTGAAATCGTCAGCTATAAATGAGTGATCAATTAAGATTGCGAACTATCATATAATGCAACCACCTTTGACTCAATAGGGCTTCATGCTCCCTAATGTACAATGACAACTGTACAAATATGCATATCATGATAGATTAAGTAGCCAAACTATTTAATTTTTTAATTACAGCTATGGCCTCATCAAAATATCATATTCTCTAAATTGAAAAATGATTTCTAAATCATTTTTCAATTTAGAGAATATGATATTTATATTAGTCTATAACCATTATTAAAAAATACAATAGCTTTGTTATTTAACCTTTCATTACTATTAGGTGTTCCGTCTTTTGACAGGCCTGTTGTCTTCGTTCCTTCAGCATGTCCTATCAGAAGCATTTAAAAAAAATGAAAATTGTCAAATTAAAAAAAAAAGTGCAAATAACATAATGAAAAGGAAACAATTTATGAAACATAGTCAACAATGAAATGCATTTTTGGAAAATAAATATGACCATATGGAAACATGACAGATGTGGCTAACCTGACTTGTAGGCCGGATATGACTTTTACAAATGGGTATTTAATTATCAAATAAAATCAAATAAAGATTTTTATTAGGTTAGTGATTTTGACCATCTTCAATACCACGAATACATTTTAATGTACTCACAGCAATACACAAATATAAGAGATGGCAACAAAAAAAATCTATTTAATGAATTCAAGATTGTGCAAATATAATAAATAAATTCATGAGACTACACATATAAATAAGGTTAATTAATAACAAACAATAGTTTGATATAAAAAATTAAAATAAATTATATAGAGATGGGATGCCTGAATCCTAGGTTTCCTCGAATCCTATGATATTAGAAAGATTCGATATTCTTAAAAATCTCAAAAAAGTATCTCAAATACAATTATGAAGAACTTAACTTCAAATAACAGCCTCAAACAATTGATAAAAATAAATTAAATAATATATACTCGTGAAGTTGGAATAAAAAAATTGACAAAATTGTATCAATGTAATTTACTATAAATGTATCTTTGTTGTTTATGAATTAATATACACAACAAACAAAATACCATTTTTTGTGACATGAGCCCTTGAACAACTTTTTTAAAATTCAATTTTAAATATTTTCACTTTATATAAAACATTTTTAAGGATTAGAAGATTTGAATTTGGATTCAAAAGAAAATTTAAGATTTTAATTATACATATCAGATAAATAAAAATTCATAGATTTAGACATGAAACAAAATATAAACCAGATAAAAGTAAACACATCTATAAACATGAAAAAAAAGGCTGTATGACACAAATCCACAGTAGATTTTTAAATTGATTGGCAACCATTGGTAGAACTATCATGACTAAATAACATTAAAATATACATAAAAAATCAAGTATTACTCAATAAATAGGATAAAATATAAACATCTATGGTTTAAAGGTGATATTTATGACTTACGGTATTTATGTTATTAATAGATAGATAGATGAAATATTACTAAATAAGAGTCAGTTGCCAGTGGAGCCAAATGTCCTCATCTTCCCAAACATGTACTTAGTTTCAACCCTGCGTCCGGTGTCTGTGAGAAATTTTCAAAAATTCCAAAATGCCTTCTATTTTGATAAAATAAATAAAATTGTCAATTTTTACTATTATTTACCCTCCTCTGTGGTATAGGGGTCAGAGCTCTTGGCTATATAGATTCAGAGGTTTTAGGATCAATCCCTAGCACTTCCAGATTTTTCTGTGGGTCTGGAACGTGGTCAAACCCGGCATCATGAGGAAAAATGAGGAGCTACTTGAACGAAAAAGTAACAGTTCCAGTCTAGAAAACGGAGATTAAAGGCGGTGGGTTTTTGGGCTGACCATCTGACACCCTCTTTCCGCAGAAGTTGGCACTATCTTCTTCAAAAAACGACAGCCACTTGGTTGATATCGCTCAATTGTGGACCGACACCATAGAGTTTGGTCTTAGTTGATCTTAGTTTTATCATATTTAAAAAATGTGCCGGCGTAAGGTGGCATTTCAGTTATCACGAGCAGTTTTTGTGTGTTCTAATCGGCAAACTCGCTATGAGGTGTTCATGTGATAAAATTTGTTATTTATATTGGCTGTGTGTGTATGTCATGAACAACCAATCACAGTGAGCATCCTAATTCATAAGTTCATTCGAAAAATATCCTTGAACATACAATAAAATGATATCAATAAAACATAAGTGAATTTGTACAAGTACATTTTGAAATTTTATTTTGTAACATTCTACATTTTTCTTGAATGTCTTGTATTTTGGGATTTCTTGTCCTCCTTTGTGCCAAAGGCATCTCATCACCCTGGTAGTGGCAGTACTGATTTTGAGTGGTGTAGGGGGGAAGAGAAATGGTTCAATTTTCTTCTCAAATTTAGTTCTTGTTCAAAATTAATTTAATGACCAACTTTGAGCAACTTTATGGCATGAGCCTGCGATCGAGCCATACCAACCAAGCCGCTGCCATTGTTCCCGATTATAGTGCTAACATTTGCAGATAGAGGGTATCAAGTGGTAAGCACAATGAACCTTACAACCATTAATCTCAGTTTTCTAGACCAATGCTGCTACCTATTTATTCAAGTAGCTCCTCATTTGTCCTCATGAGGTTGAGTTTAAGAAATTAATTATTAGCAATAATCATTTATTCCTGATCACATTGATGAATCAAATTAGAGAGAGTTTAGAGGCCCGTTGACACAATGAAGTCATTAGGGCATGGATAAAATAATTAAATTACATGTTTTAAATTATGCCTTGTCACACTAACTGTTTATAAAAACATGCAAAGGTTTGTTGAGAAATGAACATTTTTTCTTTATAAGTAACAAAATTATATAATTAAACTAAATAATAAGGTATATTTAAAAAATTAATACAATATTACAAACGCTTTTAAATAACAATAATACACTATGTTTTGTGTTCTGTGTGTTATAATAAACAAATGTTCCAATTTTCAGTTTCTATTACTTATACTCCATTCACGGTAGGAATTACTCTCTGAAAGGTCTTTTTTCCTACCAATATCCTACTATATAGTAGATTTATGGTTGGGAAAAAGGCCTTTCAGAAGTCAATTCCTACGGTGAATGGAATATACTTATGCTATGGCATTAGGAAGTTGAAAGTTTATTGCCACACCTTCAAAAGTACGCTCCCTGTTCCTATCTTGAGCTAGTTCTATTCAGTCAGCCCGTCTCAATGGTCTCTTCCCATTGAGTTTGCCAGTCAGTACAATGAACTAGGTTCTAAATTCTTCCGTTCGCGCTGCATATCATGCCCACCGTGGTCTACGAGACTTGATTATCCTTACAATGTTTTGTGATAAGTACAGGGTATGTAAATCATCATTATGTAACTTCCTCCATTCCCTGGTTTCCTCATTCCTTTTTTGGAACAAACATCTTCCAAAGTACCTTGCTCTCCTAAAATAATAACTACTAGAACAATGTTTATGAATGTCAAACTAACATTCCCAGATCTATTTTTAGGCCTATTTTGTTGTTTTTGCTGTTGTTGTTGTTGGATGAAAAATCCTAAACTAGCAAATAATTTACAATCAGAAAAGTTAACGACGATGCCTACTTGGAGATTTTGAAATTATTTTGCGAAGCAGGTTGCAACTTAACTTGACAAACCTACACAGTCTAAGCACTAACACACTTAGACACCAATGTACAAAATAGAAAAAGATGGAAGAAAACTAGAAGTTCACCCTGAGAGGGCTCTTTTCTATGTGCTAATAACCCTTTCCCTCTTCCTCTGACGAGTTTACAGAATAGCTTTACTATTGGAAGACTCCTACAGGAGGCAATTTTCATGACCAAACCAAAGGACCTAAGCTGCAAATGATTCATAAAAAAATTCATTCATAAAATAAAACTTTAAGATAAATATAATAATTTTGTGACACCTATTTTTAGAATTATTTAAGAATTTATGGTGTTTGTTTCAACATTATACCTTTAGAACTCGCCGAATAAAACGTGAACTTATTAACATGGGGAATTCTATCTTTACTGGCCGTCACATCACAGGAAGAAAACTATATTTAGTTTCTATCTTCTGGTTTCTTGTACGGGAAATCAATGTATTCAAAGATGTCTCGCTCTGAACTTATGGGCACTGGTTCTCCAGGAATACCTTAACATATTCAATCAAATGGTTGTAGACCTAGCAAACATCATAACACTTAATTATTAAATACAATGAAATATGTGAAAACACTGCAATATTGTAATATAAGTGATAGAGAAGGAAGGAGAGTTATATTAGGAATAGTTAGAAACCAATAATTAGTTCAGAAGCTGTCAAGATGGCAATCTCGAAGTGTGTTTTTCTATATTCTTCATTATGACTACAGTGACATTGGTATCAGTTTAAAAGTTTTTTTCATTTTACTATATTTATTTTTCAATTTTGTTGTGTTTTTTTAAAATGACAAAATAGTTTCATTGGACTCAATTACATTGTTTTCTAAAATAATACAGAAAACCACACCAGGTGCCTGGTTTGAAATGTATTCCCTACAAAAGTTAGGTGTTAACAGTGGGATGAGATGGGTTATTAAGATGCCTGGTTCGAGCTGTATTACCTTAAGTTAGGTGTTGTCAGTGGGGTGAGACAGACGCTTAAGACCTCTAGTTAGAGTTGTATTACTTTTCCTAAACTATACACGGGGTGAGAGTGTCATAGGGCTCTCATATAGTTATAATAAAACAAAGGCCTCTAGAAATTATGATTACCTGTTGCTCCGACCGGTCGCAATGAATACTCGTTGAGGGTGAAGCCATGTTCCAAGGCATGGGCCCTCATGGTTTGATTAAACAGGTCCGAGCCAGTGAAGTATAGAATACTGCAGTGATACTGGTCATGAGGAGTTAGCCTTATATCCAAGCGTCGTACTGGCCTGATATCCGACTCACCGCGATATTTTTTTATACTGCACACACCCTGTTACAATACACATGAGGTACCTTTCAATTGGCAATGGGTCATTGACGGCAAGTGTACATACATACAATACTTTAGTACAGCAAGGGCTTGCCAATCTGAGCCAGAAATTGTCAAGGACGTTCAGATTACATCAAGGGATTATAAAAAAAACCATGTAAAAGAACATTATTTAATAATTTTTGTATATTATTATTGGCAAAGTATTCATTCTTAAATATTTTATTAATTTGGCTTTGAAACCCATTCCTGTATCTTTGAGGGCAATTTTCTTTATATAAAAAATGTATTTAAGAAAAACTTTTTTTTCCGGCTTTATGAGTTATTATTGTTTTATATTTGGAAGAAGGTATGAAAAAGAGTATAGAAACATATAAAAAAAACACATAATATGGCTTTTACAATGAAAAGAAGAACACAATTCACACTTTACATTGTTTCCACTATGAAGAGATAATGGCTGCCTCTTGAAGAAACTCAATCGTTCCCATTCAATCCCCCGACCTATGTTTTGTATAGAGATGTATTAGGTATATATTATTCACATCCAATGTCCATTTATTGTGTTTATCCTTCATGTTATTACTTTTAAATGTTCATAGCTAAGTCTACTATCATTATTTACAAATTTCCTTTTCCTCCCTTTCATGTTTTTTGTTTCCTTTTTTAGGAAGTACGTTGCGCATTTCACACTCCCTCCTGATGAGTTCCAATAGAATGAAACCTAGGTCAGGGGAATGGGTGGTAATAATGAATTTTATTCAAGAGGCAGCCATTACCTCTTTGTCCAATGGCAGTTATGTAGAGTATGAACTGTGTTCTTTTTTTTTTGTAAAAGTCATATTGTGTTTGTTCTTTTTATATATTTCCATCCACCTTTTCTGTATCTTATTCCACTTTATACAAAAAATGTTATACTTAACCAGAGAATGCTTTGTAGCTAGTTTTATTAATGTATCACCTTTCTCAAGTCTATCTTAGATAGCTTATTTCTGTTTTAAGCTTAATGTGTGATATTTTAATTTGATCTACAACATTGCACAGTAAATTAACTAAAAATCACTGGGATACAAGCAAGACGAAACGTCAACAGCCTGTTGTCAGGGTAAGATAAAGCGAAAACAACATTATGACCTTGAACGGGGTTGGTGTAGACAAAACTAGCCTGGGAGATTCGAAATAACAAGGTCGTGCTTTATTATTATGATTAAATAAAATTGCAAATAAAAATATGTATGTATTTTGAATTATTAATATCTTAAGGTACTTTATTTTATATGAACATGGGGTTACAAATTTAATTTTGTAAATATAATTACTTAGATCTACTTGAAATTTCCCAATGCATGTTTAATGATTGTAAAAACAGGTTAAAATAAAATCAATAAAAGATTGGTCATGAAATACTTCATTAGTGTAGGTATGGTCTTTAAAAATAGCACGATTTTATCTGGTGTGCTGTAAGATGACCACAAATATTTTGAGATTTAATAAAAAAAAGGCTGTCAAAATTCGGTAAGGTGACTTGATTGTGTGACAGAAGACTTGGGAGTGTGTAACAGCAATTTCTAAAAAATAATGATGTACCCCTCAGTATACCCTCTTATCATTTGCCACTATGAGAGTGGGAGCCTGCTTTGCTATGCTAAGGTCGACATCAGTGGTCTTGAGGTAGAATGCTCGCCTAAGGACCTGATGTTCGTGGGTTCAAACCCAACCGGAGTTGACCAATTTTTTTGAGAGATAAAAATTCATAGCACAACTTCCTTCAAAAGTGAAATAAAGCCATCAGTCCCATGTCAACTACAGCATGTAAAAGAACACTGGAAAGTATGTAAAAAATACCTTTCCCAGCAAAATTGGTAGACCCTAACTCATAGAAATTCTCACGTGCTGATATAATCAGTTGATTCAGAGTGTGCAAGTTAAATACCTCAAATAAAATTTTAAAAATAAAATGATTTGCTAGGTATTTGAAGAATGTAAAACAATGTTTACCATAAATTTAATATCCCCAAGTGAAATTGTATCAGTGACAAGGTCTATAGACTCCAATAAAGACACTACTTTCTTTAATAACTGAGATCTTTTGGATTTGCCATCTTTTGAGGTGTATGATGGATGTGTTAAAAGAACATCAATATCTCCGCTGTCAGGCTTCCCCCGTCTGGAAAAAAAATAAATTATTATTAGCACCGCCTTACTACCCATTCAGGTTATATACGCAATTACGCTAATGTGTAATGGTAGGGTGATTGTGAGATGAAATGAAGGACCTACAGTTTAACGTGGAATTCGAACCACGATGGAGGCCTGGCATTCCCCACATTCACGAAAAAAAATTATCCCCATAAGTGGCAAAATATTATTCAATACACATCAAGCTATGTATCACAATTATTGAATTTTTTAAACATGTTTTGGTGATTGAATGTTTTAAGGCATCACTCTTGCAGCAGACTGGACTGTCGATGACATAGAGATCAGGATTTGAATCCTGTGTGTATCAAGTGTGGTTTTTACTAAATGGTTTCCTATTCTCCCTCCATGAAAATGCAGGTACATTTCCTCTAAAACAACACCTTCCTTATTCCTACTTTGTTACCATAATTAACTTATATGCACATAACCTGAACAGGCAGTGAGATGTGATGGGAAAAAAATTAATATATTATTTAAAATTGAATAAACAGAGGGAAAAAAATATTTTCATACTTAAATGATTTTTATTTTTGGTATGCTATAGCCCTCCTTACCTGTAACTCCCACAAATTGTAACAAGGTAGTCTTGGTCAAGTTTGCCAACTTCCTCTTTGATTATATTTTCTATCTCTTGTATTTCTTCTTTTGGGACTCTTTTCTCAAAATCTTCAAAGTACCTATAAATAAATATATTGAATTGGGATTTGAAGATACCAACCTCATGTTATAGTATTGACGTCTTTGATGGATGATTTCTTATGCATTATCTTAACATGCTTATGAGCCTCGGAGAGGATAGCTACACAACTTATGTTATAAAATTCTCTTTTCCTTAATGAATTACCTTTTTCTACACTTAATACTTTATTATTACAGTGAAGACATAATAAGAATTCTAGCATCTATATTTTTTTAACACTGCTTCTTACTACCTGTTCGAGCTACACGCTGCTAGTTCTATTAAATATCAAGATGAGCATTTTGGAATTTGACGAGAAACTTTTTAAATGAAGCGAAAATATTTCTCATCAAATACCGCCAAGTTTATGATAAATATTCAATAACTTTTGATATTAATATGCATAGAAAATTAAACTAGACATATTTAATGGAGAAATATTTTTTGCAATAAAAACTGCAGACCTTAATTTGCATTTCCTTCCATTCCAACTTGAATGCTTTAGGTGTATTATTTGTGTCCTTGTTTAAATGTGTTAGAAAACAAACACTGCATAACAATTTAGTTTTGTATTGTTGGTGACAATTAAAAAAAACTCGGACAAATTACTGACTAAGATGAGCAAACAGATTTTTACTCAACTGACTTTACTGACCATTTTCCACCCCTGATTAAAGAAATTTGATGTCAATGACAGATGAATCTGTGACCTAAGATCATTCCATCTTCATTTCATGCTAGAACAAAATCTAGGCAATGCATTTTGTTGACATCAAAGACCAAATCTCTCAATGTTTAGGTATGAAATTAATATCCTATTTTGGATAAAGTTGTGTCGAATCCCATATTTCTCAAATCCAAATAAGAATCCTCGAATCTTTAGAAATGTACACTTTTAATTAAAGTGAAAATATTTAAAATTTAATCTTAAAAAAAGGTTGTTTAAGCTGTTGCCACTGACATATTCTATTTTGTTTGGCATGTCTATTACACCATAAGCATCAAATATAACACTTTTATAGTAAATTAATTGTATTGATACAATAATTATTGTCCTTCTTTTTCAATCTTTCTTTTTTACCCTAACGATTACAAAATTCTGTATGATTCCGTTTACCAATTACTTAAAAATAATATATCAAATAAAGTTTTTTAATAATTTTTTTTCAAGATACTTTTTTGAAAGTTTTAGTAATCTCAAATATCTCAAAATTCATACCATAGTATTCGAGGGATCATGGATTCGAGTGTTCTGTCTCTAATTTTAAGCTAAGTAGGTAATTAAATTCCCTGGTTTTTACAAGTTTTCCCTGCCTGTATCTATCATTCTCTTAAAAACAAACATCAGTGTTAACCCACTTGAGACCAATAAGCTGATGGTGGTTAAGCTTGTCTTTGTGTTTCTGAAGATCCTCGACAGACATAACACCAGCATTTACCAGCTCTTTGGCTTTAGCTGGTCCGATACCGGTTACACGCGTGAGGAGGTTGATGGCCGTATTCGTGTCATCATTCCGAATCTGGAATACACAACTACAATGGGTTTTTTTCACTGTATTACTAACCATTTGGGTTGACCACATATATATCTATTAATTATGGTAACGTGGTTGGGATGAGAAAGGCAGAGATTAGATTAAATGTACACACTTAAACGTGGTGGGAGAGTGGGTAAACATTTATGGAAAAACCTCCCTCAGTACACCTGATCGGGAATCAAAACCTAGTCACTCTGTCATCGGCAGTCCAGTCTATTGCGAGAGTAACACCTTAGACCATTTGTCCACTAAAGCGAGTGTAACTTAAATGTTAATCACTGAACAAAGAGCATCAAAAGTAGAATTTCAAATTTGATCTGTCCTTAGTATTAAAAAAAAGTGATAGTTTCCCATAGTTTTACTTTAATTGAGTCTCAAATATAGAATACTGCTCAACCAATGACATCGTTTTACAGTTAATTGATTAAATAAATTTTACTTGTGACTAAAAAAAAA
The DNA here is from genome assembly GCA_902151425.1 of Timema shepardi. NCBI lineage: Eukaryota > Metazoa > Arthropoda > Insecta > Phasmatodea > Timematidae > Timema > Timema shepardi. The sequence continues at coordinate 83,722 of CABFVX010001828.1, read as the reverse complement.
AGCTTAAGAATTTTAAATCCCAACCAGGAGTTAAAATTATTGTTAAATTAAACCTTTTCTAGTTTTTGAAGTTTTCCAGTTTGTAAAAATTCATCTATTTTCTTGCTTATCTTGTCTCCCACGCCATTAAGTTTTCTAGCGTCTTCTCCCGACTTGATGCGCACTGGGTGCTCTGCCAAAATACTGGCCGCCTTGCGGTATGCATTGTATTTGTAAATGTTGCGATTAACGTTGCGTTCATAGTTGGCCAGCTCTGTAAATACAACAGCACTGTTTAAATTAAAGAAGGGTGAAATCTATAAAGATAAGCGACTTTTAAAATTTAATATATGAAAATAGCAAACAACCTGAAAGGAAATCACAAAAATCATGATTTGGGTTGTTTTCACTTGATGGAGCTTTTCTCTTACTCATTTGGAATAGTAAAAAACACAACCGGAGTTAACAGGTAAACATAAATAAAAGCTTAACCTCTATTCGCCGGTACAATTAATATTTTTTAATGATTTGTTTATTTATATAAGGGTAGCCAACACATAAAAACTTCAAAATATAGTGATATAAAGAAAGTATTAAGACATTAAGAAGAACACAACATTCTAATAAAAATTAACGTTATATTTTGTAATTTTACAAAGAAATACATTAGAATATAATCCCAAACTTGTCAACTAAGATAGGATACTTACTATATTACAATAAAATGTATATTTAGACGTAGACAAGGACAATGGGATATTTTTTGAAATAGTAATCATACATGAAGCTCTCAGCAGATAGCAGCACTTTCAATTCTACCACCTGCTTGCGTTTTTAAACTCGGTCAATATTCATGCAAAACGCATAATTAATAGTGTACAGTGAACAATTCATAAGAAAAATACAACACTTTTTAAAAGGTCTAACGTAAATCGATTGTCTTTTAAGTTTTATAAAAATACTTCACTAAAGGGCTCTTTCGAAAAACGTTGATTAATCTGTATCATTTGAAATTAGATTTTAACTGAATTTTAGTTTTGTCTGTACTATTAAATCAAATTTGATTTTATTTCGATCCAATTATTACTTTCGTGGATATTAAAGTAGACTTACTTCTAAATAATAAAATGAAAAATGTGATATTTTCCCTCTATTTTATATTACAATCAATGTCATTGACGCTAAAATAATGAAAATTCATGAATAACAAACAATTATGGATCCCACAAACCATTTCAAACATTGAGATGCGTACATAAACCTATAATTTTTGTCTGCTTGTATACTAGAGTTGTATATAATATATCCTCTCCTCGTATTCTAATTGTGTGTTTTGTTAACAGATGATATTTTGTTCACACGCTTTAATTATAAAACAGAGAAACAATTAATTTACTATGAGCCTACCTTTTCGAATGGTAACAGAGTACCTGGGGTGATGAGATGATAGCTGGGGCGCCCCAATCTTGTTTCTTGAGCACTTAATAATTATTTTACATGAGAGAGTTCTATGGCTGTGTACCCAAAGACTAAAAGACGCTTGAACACAGTTTTTCCGCTATACTAAGAAAAAACGTGGGATAGGCGAGCTCAGAACCGTTAAGAGAGAAGGGCCAATGTGGTGCTGACACCTAGTGTTAAAGACACAGCTGGCTGGCTCAGTAGGTATATTCATATTAAACAAATTGGCCAATGCGTCTCAACTCAAATGCTTGTCTAATCAACCCTCCATGCCTAACGCATAAGAAGTTAAATCAACTTTATGGATTGTACACTATTCTGCATATATCGTTTATAGCCACCATAATTGAAAATAATGTATTTCAACTTCTTGTGCACTATGTGATATATTTTATCAGCCATTTGTTATGTCTTATGCGTGAATATAAACCCAACCTAAGTTGGTTATTTATGGGGTACCAAAGAGGCCTATAGAGGCCATATACCACCAAAGAAAATACATTTGAATCATATTTAAATAAGATGTAATTGTAGGAGGAACACTAAACCGAACTTCAAAGAGATAATGGAACAGCGATAAGAAGCGTGAAGAATAAAATACTAAACTATTTTGTGAAACTACATTCAAAACTACATATTGTGAAGAATAAAATTAATTTTAGGGTGTAAAAAGACAGTGCTTACCTTATGTGATACCAATATAGCTAGAATCTATTAATAAACTATTTTAAACATTAGCAATAATAATAACAATAATAAATATCAATTATTGTTATGCCCTTAAATATATAAAGAACACTAGATTGCTTTATTGTACCCTTTAAGGTATTTTTTTGTTTTTGGAGGGGACGTGACGTAACATCTATAGCGTACTATACTTAATGCAGCGTACCCGAGAGTTATACAAGTTGACCCATAGACTCATGTTGAGGGGGCGGAGCTGACAAGACCCACAACTAGGAGCGTCCACCACGGCCCACGAGCTCTTTTGAGTGTACCCAATGGTGTTGTGTGCGGAGGTAACAAATTGTCCTTTTCATCGTTGTACAATAAAGGAAATCAGATTCCTATAATTGTTGTATTAGTGATCCTTCCTAATCCTTTTAAAACCCAGCAGACACCGGCTAGACCTTGGACGTATTTTTCAGTTCAATGAACTGAGGGTTAAATTAATAAGGTACACCTGGAACATTGCGGTCCAGGCGTAAGGCACATTACGATGTTGCTATTTTATTATCTACAATGTAATTGCTTATTTATTTAAAAATCTTTATTTTCACTATTCAAGCGTGGAAATTATATTGCAACTGACTAGGTTTTTGTCACTGACTCAAAATTACATTATACAAGATTCAAGCACTAGATTTAATTGTTATTGTGTAAATGAATACTATTCAACTTCACATTCCTCACTGACAATACCCATATTGTTCACACCCACTGTGACCTTCACGACTCCATCGTATGTCCCGGTGTAGCCAATAACTTCGCAACTATACATGCCATAGCACTCATATGTGACTTTATGAAACTAAAACTAAAATATTGTAATATGTATTAATAGAAATAGCCACAGGTGCACCCATACGGCATTCAAACTAAAATCTTAACCTCCTGAGTCAGAAAATTAATTTGGCTTTCAACATTGAGACAATCCTATCAATTCTAATATACAAATTTAAGAAAAACCCTAAAAAAAATATCAAATTTTATTTAGAAGACTATACAAAATAAAATAATAACGCGGTTTAATAATACTCAATACTTAGCACCGCCCTTACTACCCATTCGGGTTATACGCTAATAAAATAACAAAATCGACAAAAAGATGATTTAGTAAGCCAAATTTTTAATTTATTTTAAATTTGCAGTTCTGTTAAGTTAATAATTAAATAAATAAAAAGGCTTGGTTATTAAATTTTAGTTATTTTTTAAATAATTTGTTTGATTTTAAATCTCTTTGTTATGAAATAAGCAATGCTTAACAGTGATGTTTGTTTACCAAAGATAATTATTTATAACATTCACTTATTTTTTCTTATATTTAATAGTATAAAAAATATATTATATCAATAAGATACATATTAATGTTTACAATGTGTGTCAAAAAATAAGATGTAGTATAATCATAAATGCTGCAGTCAGGAAGTAATAAATATCTCGTTTAATATTAGAAAATTTTGAAACTTTTCTTAGGATTGCTATAAAAGTAGCTATTTGTCATCTCTGCTTATTAGTGCTCATAGATAAAGGTGTTAACTTGATCTGTGATCTATGGTGTTTGTAAACAAATCTTCAGCAGGTTCTTTGATATTGTGAATTATAAAATCACATACTATTTAAACTGATAAAATTTATATTGTTCATTTGTATTATTATAGCCGTTTTATACACACTTTACTGTAGTGGCCTTTACGTAAGGCCCGATATTTTATATACATTTTATAAAGAATCCTTCTTTATGAGTTCTTTTCAATGGATGTCTATGAAATCCAAAAGTTTTTATAATAAAAAATGTTCAAGTTCAGATAAAAGCAAGTATTCTAGCTCGGCGGCGGGCAACCATACGCCTATGTCAACTCGGATTGAACCTCCCTATTCATCAGGATACATGCATGATGAATACGACTTCGATGATGACCATGATGCCGACTTGGATGATGATCATGAAAATGATTATCCAGATCAAAGTGATGAAGGTTTGTTAAATGGGTTATTACTGACGTCAAACTTGTTTTAAGTATTGTTACATTTAGGACAAAAATGTCACCAAAAATATTTTAGTACACAATGGTAATTAGGCCTATTATGTTTATTATTATATCCAGAATGATGCCTGAGCACCTTATCATATAATACACTGTTTTATTTAAGATATCATATCAATATAAACTCAACACCAGCATTATACTCACAAGGAAATGGTGAATCAAATAATTATATTTATTTATATTACTATATTACATCATTCAGACAACTCAGAAAAATCCATGTCAAGACACAAACATACTACACAATCATATGGTTCGATCCATGGTTTCTTAAGATATGCCATTTTATATGATAAAAGTAAAATAGTTTCTTTTGTAAATTTATTTTTTATCATTTATTTGAGATACTGATATTTATATTTAACGTGCCTTTTCTGAACCGACTGATTGTATCACCACATGACTTACAGGCCTAAACTTACCTAAATTTGGAACAGACACAACATCCAGACTCCGGCATTTAATTCATTACTATGAAAGGGTTAACCCTCATTTCACCGATTGATGATACAATTTTCGGCCGTGCTGGGAAATAGAACCCGCTAATGTGTAGTGGTAGGGTGATTGTGAGATGAAAAGGAGGACGGACGGTTTAACGTGGAATCCAAACCATGATGGAGGTCTGGCATTCCACACATTCACAAGTTGTGGTCAATACAGAGGTCAGAGATGAAGGAAGGGTTTTGCAACCAGACTTTGTGACTATTAATTAAGATTATAATTTATTAGTGAATGAATGGAATTTTAGCAAGGTTAAATCAAGTCAGCCAAGTAATTACTGTAATGGAGGTTGGGTTAAGTTAGGTTAGATAAATATCTTATATATTTATATATTATTTATCTTTAAAACAATATTACTTTATTTTAATGTTTTACTCCCGATTGTATCTTCACCACTTTTTAAGTTTAGTTCTTATTGAGCCTTGTGTGAATTTGCCAGACATAAAATGTTAATCGAATGTGCACGTTTTTGAGTGGTTAAGAAAAGTAGGTAACCTAAGTTTTAGTTTTAAAACCACATTCAATAAACACATTTGTTTCAAAAAAGAGGGCAAAGTGTGGTTGCTGCAGACGATTATTGCATATTGAACGGCTCTATAATATACATAGGCCCAATGTTTTGGTTGCGCAACTTTACAGATTTTTCAGTTCTGATATTTGTCCCTGTGTCACTTAAGTGAGTTTGGTTTTGAATAGAATTTTTTTTTTAATAGTTAAATTTAGTATCATTGGATTCCACACATTTTTGTGAGTGTAGTGCTAGTATAAATTTTTTGATTTTCATGTTTATAATAAAAAATTGGCCTTAAAGGTAAGGTTTAATCCTCAATATAGCAGTGGCATATTCTCTTGGTATGCTAGTACTGCACCGCATACCCATGTTTATATGGACTAGTTTCTAAATTCAATGTTGTATGTGCAAACTGTGTAAATAGTATTGTTTAAATTGTGAATAAATATACATGTATAATGTATCTATATATTATTAATTTGTAAACTTATTTGCTCATAATTCAAGAATATTGTGTTTTAAATAATTATTCCTCCAAAAGGATCTTCTACCTACCCAGCTTATGAAGCTCAGGACCTGCTGCTTGAAAACAGCAGGCAAAGCTAGAGAATTTCTAATGATCTTGACCAATGTCTATGGGATTGCAACACTCCCCCTTGCCCCTCGCCAACAAACATTGGCCAATGAACTAGGATGTTTACAACCCAGGGCCTGCTGAATACTTATTGCAAGCAAAACAGTGTGCCAACTGTTAAACAAATATTCAAGAATCAGGATTGCAATGATTATTTACTAGGCTAGTATAGCTCAAGTAAAATAAAATAAAATAAACGAAAATAATATATATGAAATACTCGTATAAATAACAAGCTTTAAACTATGCAATATTAAATACATATTTGAATATGTTTATGCATTCTAGGCACATGTATTATCATGTATTTGGCAAGCATATTTACCACCATTTTAGAATATACACGGGTGAAGTAGGGATGAGGGGGTTGGGAATTAGTCCCTAATTTAACTGTAGTAGCTAGACAGTATTTTTGTTTTTTAGTATGAAGTATTTATGGAGTTTTAACCTTGTTCTTTTGGTTGTTGCTTATAAGTTTATAATTTTTTTGCGGCATACATTACCTAATTATTAGTCATTGTGAGTTTATATAATTATACATCAAGGAATCTCAAAAGTTAGGAGTGTAATATCACAGTTTCAAAATGATTGATCAAAAAAAGGTAAAATATAATTTATTTTCAGATATAAATGTCTTAATAGCAATAAACCAATGTAGCGATAGAGAAATAGGCTTAATAGGAAAAAATCCCCCCTTTATTACTGTTATCACAGTTTACAGATCTAAATAGCTTCTGGATTATAAGATTTAATAGATAGTTTTAGGCTCATAATTATTATTGCAACGTGAGTTGGACAATCCACCATATTCCCCAATAAGTTCTGATGGACGCTTGATCCATGTAATACTTCGGCAGTGTACTTTTATGAAGTCAGAATATGTAATAGATTGTAAATGTGGATGTTCAAACAAAGATATAAATAAGTCAAAAAAAGAAAGACAAGGGAAGTTGGGAGGTGCAAAATTTCCCAAGATAGAATGCGAGTACGAAAAAAACATAAATGTTTGAGATCCATTGTTCCAAACTAGAGGTACTCATGTTTAAATATTTCCAGGGGAAGCATCTCTTGACCTTCTTGGCCAACAGTGGTTAAGAGTCTTTGACCCCCGAATCCTCCTTGCAACTTTTAGAGTACAGCCCTTTCAATTTTCTCAGAATACACCACTGCGTTATAGCTACCTGCATGCAGCTCTATACACCAATGGGGAAGGTATAACGATATAATTTAGGAGTAAATATACCCACATTTGTGTGGAGAAAGAGTTGAAAAAAACCACTTTAAAAAAAAGAAAAACCACCCTTATTAAACACGACTGGGATTTGAACCTTGATTATATGTAGTCCAGTCTATTGCGAGAGTGTGACGCCTCAGACCATGCGGCCACCGAAGCAAGTAGGATGGCAAGGACTAGCTGTTTTGTAAAATGTTTGGGCAATGTGTGTGTGTGTGTGTATATATATATATATATATATAGTTGCATTTTTATTTTTCCAGACACAGAAGAGGCAAGCGAGACTGACATGGGGAAAACGGAAGAATTTACTGAAATAAAAGAACAGTAAGTTACTAGAGTATGATGAATTAAATGCTTGCTCTGTCCTCCACACTGACAGCCATATGTTAGTGCAATATAAGAGTATAGTGATTAACAAATATTACATTATAAGTGCTGTGCCATCAACCTTATTACTTTGTTAATGCCTATGTTCTTGATAACTTATAACTCATCATCAACTGTTTCCAGCCTTCGGCCATGTCACTTTGGTAAAATGCCTTCATCTTCCTCTGTATTTACACGTTTATTCCTCCTTTAATTGCTTCCATTCTTCTCCTCTCATTCACTGTTAGCTGCTATTCTCACCCTCTCGTTATTGGTCTTACTTGCTGTCTTAGTCCTACAAACTTCAATTCCATCATTTTCCTTGACTCTCTCTAGCTCAATATCTTTATATTAAATTCGTTTTTTTAAGATTACACAAGAACTAAGACTTATAATAACCCATTAGAACTTAATTTGGATTGTATAAATTACCGTAAGTTGTAAATTTAAGTTATAAGCTTCGACATGATTGGCTACATTTTGTATGAGTTTTACTCAGTGTTATTTCTAACTCCCTATTTATTAATATAGAGTGACCTTTTAAAAGCTATTTATTTTACTATCTTACTTTCTAAAGTAGTAAAATTGTTTAATCAGTTATGTATTTAACAAGTTTTGTTAACAACACAATAGTTGTTTTGACTCGTTTCAATGGTCAAATGGTCTAAGGGTTTGATTCTCGCAATAGACTAGACTGCCAGTGACAAAGGAATCGAGGTTCAAATCCTGGTTAAGCTTACTAAGGGTGAATTTTTCTAAATGTCCATAGACTCTCCCTCCATGCAAATGTGTGTACACTTCCTCTAAATTTGACCTTCCTCATCCCTAAAACGTTAGCGTAATTAGTTTATCTTTATACAACCCGAACGAGTAGTGAGAGGTGGTGACAAAAAAAAATGCTTTCTTTGTGAGGATCTAAAATAAAAATAAATAAACTGTTTTCAGGATGTACAAGAACAAGTTGTCTACATTTAAAAAGCAACTACAGCAGCTGAAGGAAGGCACTCACCCTGAGTACAATCGCAAGTTGAAGAGACTTGACATAGCGCTCAAAGAACGGTGAGTAATAGTGGCGGGGGAACTTGTTCTGCTCACAACATTGTAGATTTTCTTTGTTAGTAGGCTAGCTAAATGCAAGAACTCGGACTCCTAAAAAAGTATCCTGAGCTGGTTTGTAAGGTTGGACGTGGGTGGAAATAACGTTGCGAAGTAAACGGATGATTTATTTATTTAAGGTGTTGGCTTGGAAAAAGAGTTAACTAAACCCTGATTTTTATAGGAAGCCCATTTTCGACTACCAGCATTGATTGAAACTTGAAATTCACTAACATTTGGCATTCTAGAAATAGTGTCTTATTTGATTGATTAATTATTATTATTATTATTAGCACCGCGTCTTACTACCCGTTCGGGTTATACGCAATTACGCTAATGTGTAATGGTAGGGTGATTGTGAGATGAAATGGAGGACCTACAGTTTAACGTGGAATCCGAACCACGGTGGAGGCCTGGCATTCCTCACATTCACAAGATGTCTTGTCAGAGGTGAAGGAATGGTTTGGTAATCAGATAAATCTATGCCGGGACTGAGGATTGAACCCCGGCCGCCAGCACAGAAGTCGGACACCTTACCCTTAGACCACCAGGTCACCTGATTGATTAATTAAAACTTCTAAAATATTATCAAAAGCTTTCAATAATACTTCTTTATGGATTATTGTATAGTTTAATTTCACACTATTAATTAAATGAGCTAAGAACGTAAATACAATCGTAATATTTCCTCCTGCCATTGTGACCATCATGGCTGTGGAAGCAGTATTCCAAATCTTCAATTCCAACTCCTTCATAATTTTTTTTACATCTGTTACTGTTTCTAGCCTATGGCCTGTGTCAGTTTTTTTATTAAAGCCATATATTTTCCACTCCCGGCTTTCTAGGCCTGTCGTAGTTTCATATGCCTTATAATCTAACTTAAGACTTGGACAGACACAACATCCAGTCCCCGGCCGTTAATTTATCACTATGAAAGGGTAAACCCACATTTCTTCAATAATATCTTTTTTGACCATGCCAGGAATCAAACTTGGGACCCTTAGCTCAGTAGGCTGAGCTAAGGTGTTAAATACTTCATAGATTGCATATGTATATTAAATTGTAATAACCAATTTTAAATTTAATGTAGTAAACGGGTAGCACAAAGTATTTAATCACCACCACTTAAATCATCAGCTACTTAGATCTTTATAACATGAATTATATTTCTTTAGATTAAAATTGCATCCATTTGTGGGAGCCTCTGGTTTGTGGAGGTCCTGGGACAGTAGCCAGTCACCCTCCCTTAAATTCAAGCCTGCATATATTGGTAAAATATTATAATAAGTTTTTATTTTGAAACTCAAGTCAGCATATTTTTACCAAGTCCAACATCACCCAAAATTGCTTTGGACTTCGACCCCACAGTTCTTGTGGCAACATAAGTTTCCATTATTCAAATAACGGGATTTCTATGAAAATCAGACTAACTCATATCATGAAGAGCAGCACTGTGAGTAGATCTGTCTGTTAAGGTCTATTTCAGGCAAACCACACAAGCTCAAGTTACCAGAAGGGTACCGAGTCATATGTAAACTTTTGCTATTTCCTAGCCTTTGCACACGATTGCTTTCTGTACTTGTATTGCCAGAATCTCATTGTAATTGTTAACTTAATTGAACACAAGATGAAAAACAAAATAATTTTTTTTTTTTCAAGGTTTTAAAAATTGGGATTGATAGCATATTAGATTCAAGTAAATACAGTATTAAAATTCTATTTTCCTCTGCAAGTATTTCTCATCTCTGAAAACCTGTATTTTTCTAGTAGTTGTTTAAATTTCTCTTGTGTCATTCATGTACTTGTGAGCAGGTTACGTCTGAATGTCATAGCGAGAGACTATCTTATCGAGTGCGTAGAACGCGACTATGTGATTGAAAAGAAAGCAGCCGCCAAGAAGTTTGAAGAAGAAAAGATAGAACTAAGGGAAACACTAATCTTGGACATGGAAGAGAAGCGCAAGATCATCGAGGCAGAAAGACACACCATGGAACTCACCGGGGACTCCATGGAAGTAACTATCGTTACATTCCAATTAATTTAAACACTACACATAACAATTGTTTCATTTTTTGGTAAATAGTAACTCTACGGAGATGATATAAGCTTGAATAAATGTAATTCATGTCCATCACAAACTGACACATGATGCTTGTCCACTGGATCAGCCCTGGTGCTAGATAGAATCAAATTCAATAAAGTGAAACCTGTTACAGTGGTTGAATAGCCTATGGCGTCACACTCACATTAGACTGGACTGCCGATGACGGGGCGATCGGGGTTCAAATCCCGGTCGGGTGTACTGAATGGGATTTTCCCTAAATGGTTTTCTATTATTTCCATCCATACAAATGCTGGTACACTACTTTTAAATTCAACCTTCATCTCAAACACATTATTGTAATTAGTTTATAGGCATACAACCTGAACAGGTAGTAAGACATGGTGAAATAATAATAAAAAACTATAGTGAAAATAACAGCCTAGACACAGGAGTCGAACCTGAGATCTTTGGCTTTGTGTGCCAATGCTCTCTCATCCTGGTGGATATCCAGAGCCACTTGATACAACAACCAGCAAATAGTAGCCTTGGGTACAGTATGAACCAGAATGGCTCTGTGACTGACGATTGACACACACAAGTCTAAGGGTCTGGGGTTCGATTTCCGTGTCCAGGTTGTAATTTTTACCTTGATTGAACTGTGATAAATTTGTCACAAAATCAAATGTAACATGTGATGATGAGCTTAACTAACGCACCAAGGAGAATACCAATGAATCTTGTCTCCTGATGGTAACACATGTCCCAGGTGAAGCCCGTGATGACACGCAAGCTGAGGAGGCGTCCCAACGACCCGGTACCCGTACCTGAAAAGCGCCGTAAGCCCCCACCTGCCCAGGTGAATTATCTCCTCGATGAAAAGGAGATAGAGAACGATCTCAAGATGATCATCAGGGGTAAACCTCTGGGGCCTGTGAGGAAGCCAGGTACACCATTAAGACTTCTCTTTACAAACTCTTAGGCTATTTATTGTTAGTCATATAATATAATGACCCTGAGCAAGAAAAGAATACCGGGTAGCCCATTGGTAAAGCATTTTTACACAAAGACAAAAGCCCCAAACTTGATTCCTGTGTTCGTGTGTCATATAACTTCATACAAGTTGAAGTAGGCTATTTAAGTTTTGTTTTATTTAACTTTAAAATTGCATTATTAATTTTTTTAAATATTAGGGCTATTTCTTGATCCTAGTTTCACTTTGTATCTATTTATATATGTTCATTGGTGAGAACATTTTCATCACTATACAATTATGAATCTATCTTGATGAGTACAATATAGTGTTTTAAACAGTTTGAAAAAGTATTTTTAGATCTAGATACTAAAATATTCCACTTCTCTGGTCCCATAATAAACTATTCAATGGTTTTATATAAATATGTACTTGGCAGTAGATGCCACCCACTCTTACCCGATCCCCTCCCGTCCCTAGTAGGTCACAAGCCATCACTGCACTCTATTTTTAATGATGCCCTGGGATTAAACGTTTGATGCTGACAGAAAGAAAAATACACTTAAGGCAGGACTTTATTTAGTGTGGGGCATACAACTTGGCTGGTTTGCGTGTTCCCTGGTTACCTCCTATGATTTTGAGTTTTATCTAGGGCAGTCCCTGATTATTTTTGAATTTCACTTGTCTCTCAAGGAATATTTTCATAAGCTATAATTTATAAGTTACCGCTAAACAAAAAACTTGAAAAATAAAACAAAAGTTTTACCTGACAAGCTTTAATAACTTTTTTTTAAGAAAAAAATCTTGACTAAATTCTGCAAAGTGAACTTATGGTGGTGTTTCAGCATTAATACCTGTGTCCAACCTTTCTCTTGGGGCGACACTCCCTGATAATTCTCTCCCTGATACAAGAATAGAAGATGGAAAGCTGCTCTACGAGAAAAGATGGTTAGTTATGGTTTCATTGCTTTGTAAATATTACCTGCTCAAAGTTCGCTGGTAAATCACTGTTAAAACATCTTACCTCAAGCAAAGATATGAACATGTAATATACTCATATTTCTTTAAGAAAAACTTATTTTCACTTTATGGGGTACATTTGGTTATTTATTGAAGTTGTGTTTCACGTTTCGCACTCCCTGCTGATGAATTTTGATAGAATGAAACTTAGGTCATACGATTAAGCAGTAACGATCAATTTCCTTAAAAAGGAAGCCATTTCCTCTGTCTATTGGCAGTATTTTAATGTGTGAACTCTGCTGTTTTGCTTCTCATTGTAGAAGCCGTATTTTGTTTGTTATTCTTTTATTTGTTTCTTTCCCTCTTTCCTGTACCTTCTTTCATTTATAATCTAACGTACCTCAAAAAGCAGAAAGTAGAAGATTGATTATTTTGTTACGAGAAGGCGACCTGGCGGTCTAGGGGTAAACTGTCAGATTTCTGTGCTGGGTGTGCGGGGTTAAATCCTCGGTCCCGGAACAGACTTATCTGATTACCAAACCCTTCCTTCACCTCTGACAAAACGCGTATTAATAACAACTTGTGAATGTGTGGAATGTCAGACCTCCACCGTGGTTCGGATTTCACGTTAAACTAGGTCCTCCATTTTATCTCACAATCACCCTAACATTACACATTAGTGTAAGTGCGTATAAACCAAACGGGTAGTAAGGTGCGGTGCTAATAATATAATAAATAAAATAATTTTGACAGGAGTAATAATTGAGGTATTGAAGACTTGAGTTTGAAATCTCTATAAATGTTTATTAACGTTGACAGCCGTTATCAGTGCTTTTCTTTGTATTGCAGGTTTCATAGAGGGCAGCCTGTCTACGTGGAAGGAAAGGAAATGTCGCGCTTCTCAGCTATCATCTCCGCTATTGGGACCGAGGCTGTAATTATTCTTATTTTATATGACACCCCCCTCTTTTCCACCTATAGCTAGATTTGTCAATGTTATGAAAGCATAGCTATAACAATACAAGCAGAGCAGCTATAAAAATAACTCCATGACATCAGACCGCAAGCGAGCCATACCAACTAAGCAGCTGCTGTATGTTGGCAAAGATAATGCTAACATTTATGGATAGAAAATGTTATGAGGTCAGCAGAATGAACCCTCCAATTGCTAATCTCAGTTTTCTAGACTGGAACTGCTACTTATTTATTCAAGTAGTTCCTCATTTGTTCTCACAAGACTGAGTTGACACCATTCCAGACCCAATGCTTCACAGAAAAATCTGGAAGTGCCAGGGATCGAACCCGGGACCTTTGTAAAAGTAGCCAAGAACTCTGACCATTAGTTCACAAAGGCGGCTATTCTATTTTTATCTGTATAATTCGGTTATATATGTAAAGAAGTAATGGTAGGCTTATAAAGATGCGATTAACAGTTTATTAAAAATGGAGTGGCCTAGTGCTTAGCCTTCTTTAATTATAATTCTTCCAAAATAATATGTTTACAAAGAAATAAAAATGCTCTGACTGATTGTAATTAATAAACATTATATGTATGAATAAAATGCATTGTTCAAGAACATTTTGTAATAAATAAAATGATAGAATATTAGGAAAATGGTAGAGCACAAATAAAAGTAAAAACACCAAAACATATTTACACACACTCTGATATTTCGATGCTATTAGCATTGAAATAATGAAGTGTGTGTAAATATGTATATGTTTTTACTTTTAATATAATAAAAATTGAAATGGATATAAAAGGGCAAGGCCTACAAACTTAGTAGAAAAATGTAGGTACAGAAGAGTCTTGATAACTTTACATTCTGTGTAACTCGACATGCACACGTGCAGGCGCCAGTCATCACAATCCAAGGTTATTCAACTGTATAACCTCTCAGTTTGTTTGTGTAACTGGAGTGGAACTGTTATGTTTTTACAAGGGCTGGGTTTGTTAGTTTTCCAATTCATTAATGTGTTTTTCGAATTAATACAATATTATATGTACAGTGCTGTACTAATTTCTGTATAATACATGTATTTTTATACACCATTATATTAACATGTAATGTATTGTACTGTATGTATATTACTGTTACTGTACCATACAATTCTACAGTACAGTACAACTGTACCTATAATATTCACTACTGTGCTGTGATTTATCTTTGTTTAGTAAACATGACATAATGAACATGCATCTTATGCAAGTTCATTCGTAAAACTCGACATTTAAACAACTCAACACCATATAAATCCATATTAGGTTTAGTTTCCAATAATATACTCTACTTCTTATGACTACAGCCAACTTGAATAATTTAAAAAATCCACTTACATTATTTGTTAAAAAACAACTAAAAGCTCACTTTGTTGGCCCTATAGTCTCTAATACCTCTTATTGGTGATAGAAAACCAACATATTATAGTACGAGCTCAACAACCAAGCCCCAGACCAGTACTTTATCACATAACTGAATGTTGTAATGAATGGATTATTAGAAATAACGTTAACATATTTTATTTACTATTCATTTATATTTCCTCTTATCTTCATGATCTTTTTTATGGTTTTGATTCAAATTTGAGGATTCAAATTCATAAAATAGTGGATTCAACCCAGTTCTAAAAGTAACTAACTAAAGCATACTTAGTCGACCTAAATGATTTTGTACTAAAGTGCTCGCCTCGGGGCACGGATGTTCGTGGGTTCAAACTCAGCCGGGTTTGAAATATTTTTCTTGAGCAATAAAAATCTGTAGCACAACTTCCTTCGGAGGGGAAGTAAAGCTTTCAATCACATGTCGATTGTGACATGTAAAACAACCCTGGAAGGTATGTGAAAATAACTTTTCCAGTAAAATTGGTGGGCTCTTTTGCTCTTGCTTATAGGAATTCTCATGTTTTAGATCTGGGTCAAGAAAACATCAGACGGTATCAAGGTGAGAATATATTTGACACAGCTGAGTCGAGGAAAGATGTCCATCAAGCGAAGAGCGTCGTGACATGTTTTTATATTTAAATAATAAAAGGGAATCAGATTATTTAAAAAAAAAATAGAATGTAAGATAAAAAGAATAAATTAATTTAAGTTTGATTTTTGACATATGTTTTATATTGTATCTATAAATCTGGCAAAATTTTGCCACACTACTTTAATACATACTATTTTATTTGAACCCCACCCCCTTCCCTAACACATGTACAAACATTATGATGTATTAATAATACTCAACCCAAATGTAGTTTGGTTGGGTTCTCAACTGTTCATCTGTCAGCTGTAAAGCCTAGGCAGCACTGAAGAGGAGTACTAGGGGAATGAGGAGTGAGGTAATTTCCCGTTGCTTTCCTCAATGAGTTAGAAGGTTCTATTATCCATCAGTCTGCCAAGCCTAGTGAAATGTATACACCAAAGTGACCCTACAAGCGACACCTTCACTTCATCACAGGGACTGGTCGTATATAGAATGATATTACTAATATTGTTCATACCTCTGCCACTTTCATATTTGTCAGAGCCATAAATGAGACTCAGAAGATATAGTGCATTGCAAACACTATATGACCAAAGATGGGCGGTCTACAAACTGTTGAGTTTATCAGGAATTAAACATAATACAGTTGTGTTAGTGGCCATTTTTCACTTCAAATTGATCAGAGTTTATTTTTCGAGTTGGAGTAATATAGAAGATTGTCTCTATTACAAAAATTTCAAGCTGAATTTTTTTTAAATGACCCATTCATAAACCTTAAATACAAACATAATATTTTAAGAATGACATTATTTGTGAAATAATTATGACCACAAAAACCTGGATTTTTAAAGAGATGTAATATAGTTGTAAAACTTTTATACTTGTAGCGTGGAAACAACAAAAAAAACCAAAATTTCCCATCTATGGCTTAACTTGCAAATATGAAGATATAGTGGATTGACTGTTTTGCATGGCAGTGAAAGATGGAGCTACATTAAGCAAGTGTAGTGCACCTCATGAAAATCGCCCACTGACTAATATGAATGACACGACACAACTGAGCTTAGGTTGGCACCCGCTGTCCTGCCCTGGTGGTCACTCAGGGAAGTTCCGGCTTTGAGAAGAATCAATATCCCTGAAAAGAAGATTCTCCATAGATTGAGAAGCACGTACTAGTTGCTACATCATCTTCAGCGTCACGTCCCATTTGTTCATCCTTTCCCAACACCTCTCCTTGTTTTTCACTTCAATCTTCTGCCAATAAACTTGTAAGTCATCATGGTCTATATTGTGTAATTGATAAAACTAAAGAAAAAGGAAAAATAAACTACTAAGAATAAATTTGATGAAGAAAGCCTACCTAGGGAATGAGTAAAAATGTAGGAAGAATCCAATGCACAAAGGTGACATCATCTTCCTTTCTTCTACTATAGAAAACAGAAGAAATGAAGAAAATGTCACTTTTGTGCATTGGATTCTTTCCACATTTTTCCTCTTTCCATAGGTGGGCTTTCTTCATCAAATTTATTCTTAGTAGTTTATTTTTCTTTTTTCTTGAGTTTTATCAATTTCCTTTATTATAAAATTATATAGCCATTGGGCCATCTCATTTTTAAACATTAAACGGTCTATATTGTGTGTTTGTATACTAGGGCTTTTTATGTAGAAAGGGAACTCATAATTTAACTGCAGCTTGAGTTAGTCAAATATAAATATAAATTTGTTTTAGTTAAGATTAGGATTCTATTAGTAACAGTGATAGTTAATTCCTTGCTTGACTAAGGCCCTTCGTCCACTGAGAAAACCAACATGACACGATACAACTGGTCACTTACTATAAGTTGCCCCGTTTCTCGTCCACACAAAAAACCTATTTTATATCAGTCATGAGAATGTCATCGTCTGACGAGGTCCTGGTTGTTGGTTTTATGTACTTGAAAGCTCGTAAAAAGGGCCGGAAACAATTTTGGGTTCATCCAGATTTGGAAAAAAAAACACAAGAAGGTGGCTCAAAATTGACAGCGATAACAGGTAAGTTCAAACAAACACATAGGATTAGTAGGGAAACTTTTGAATAGCTTGAACAGCTCGTAGGTTTCGCCCAACACTAAAGTAGTAGTCTCCTCGGTGAACAAATGAAGCATTTTTTAAATGAAAAAGATGCCTAGGTTATTGGCTGCTTGATCGTGCGTGATTAATCGCTTGGTTTTGATCTTTTTGGTGGAGAAGGGCCTAAGGTGCTTGTGTAGTTCATTTGTTATCATAAATGGGCTGAATAGCTTTTCTTGATTAACTTGGATTTTAAAAGAGAATGTAAGAGCCTAGTTCTCTATGAATATAGTGTAATGTTAAATGTTTTGGTATCCAAGATCAGATCATTAATATAATTAATTTGGTGTAGGAGACAATATCGGGCTTTTCATTGTCACATTATCATGGTCATAAGTGCCCTACTGCGAGCTTATGTGTAGCAAACATTTATATCAGAAAGGATCCAAACACAAAAATTGTCCATTATATTATGTTTATTTTGAGTTAATAATTTATATCTGACTTTTGTGTCTAATCTTTCTTGGACATAGTCCACTTCACTATTCCTTCCCAATTTGTATTTCGTTAACTTAGAACATTATGGTACAAAATACAAACACAAAAGGAAAGCTTAAGGGACTCATTTGGCTATTAAATTATATCTTAAAATCAAATAAAAATTAATAAAACAAAGAATTTTTTTGCCTTAAATTGAGTTGGAACACCTATCAAAACTCAAACTCAAATTTCCTAGTATTCGCACAGCTCTAAAACAAACACTGAAGTCTGAAACAAATTTATGTTCCCTTAAATATGTAAACATCGATATTTGACAGATCTAAGTTTTATGAAGATTACTTATGTTCATGAACACAGCCTGAGATACTTAGTCCCTTATTTTTCTAGCAGTATTTTTATTTCGAGAATTCTCCTGTTTTCTTGTGATTGTGCAACCTGTCAGTTTCTTTATGACAATGAACTGTTCATTCTAGTTCTCTTATATTGTGAAGCGACTGTCCCCCATTTTTTCTTACTTGTAATTCACCGACCTACACTTCTTGTGGACTTTTCTTTAACAAGGAAAGTTCAGTTGTCTTGTAATGGAACCCCCCCACGCTTGTTGTCATTTCTCGCAGCATAATGTCTCTTGAACTCTCTGTTATATTTTGATCATCATCATCATCATCACACTCACTCCCTGACATTTCATTCTGACTATCTTCTCTGCGATGAGGCGGAACTATTCTGACTGTGACCTGGTCTTGCCACCAAGAGAACCAATCAAACTCGTGGAGGATTACTGACGAATTCATCCACAAATAGAAAGAGGTTGTAAACAGTATGACCAACAATAGAAACGACACACTAGTCCATCGGGCGACTATGATGTCATTAGTGTGTGTTCGTGAAAGGTGGTCCACCGCGAGGACTGACACATATGTTCCTCCAAAGCAGAGTGAGGCCATTACTAACCCCATGAGCAGGTCACACTTCAATCTGCGAAACTCTGCGGGTCTCCCAGACTCTCGGGGGGACATGAACCAGTACCATAGAGACTGCACGGCTGTGTAGCGCAGGAAGCGCTCTGTGTGAAAGATAGTGTTGCAAAGCTCGCAAGAGGATCTGCGAGATTGTTCCAGCCAGCGCTGTAGACAGCTCAGGTGCACAAGTCCTAAAGAACCCTGAAACACGTTGCGTTGAAAATAGACAACATTTGATTTTGATTCAACCAATAAGAATAGCTAGAATTTCATTTGTGTATATCTTACATGTGTGACTGATCTTATCTAAGATTCCATCTCGATCAGCCTTGGAAGTTTTACTCAACTATGGTTGAAACCAGAAATTGTGGCAAAGTGTGATTTTCTGCATTATTCCCTTGACAACCACAATATTTGAATCAGTCAATAAGTTTTCCATTTTATATCTATTTTAATTTTTGTTATATTCCTTAAATATGTTAAAACAGTTTCACTCGTTTAATAACTATTGTACTCTAGAGTAGGATATAGAAAATCCCACCACGGTGCAACATCTAGTTTGGCTACCTACTAGAGTTAGATGTTATCCGCAGGGTGATTAAGTGTTCGTTTTCCATCTTGGTTAATATAATATGAATAATTATTTGTTTAGTTTAAAATAGATCAAAACACAATATCTTTGAATAAAACACTATTAATATTTATAGAATTTGTGCCAAATACTCACTGATGAATTGTTTGTTGTATGTCATGAAAACTAAAAACTAACCACTTTATTTAAATTAACTTCCAAGGCCTAATGCCAGGATCAAGATCAAATTAATGTTCGTGTAAGAATCAGGTAACATAAAGTCTCTCGTGTTTTTAAATCAAACCCATCACGATGCAATTAACTTAACAATCACTTAACGCAAAACTTGTCCAGGGGAGAACTATTATGTTAGGTGAACGTTAAGGGAAGGCTACCACATGCTCTAACCAAACTCTTTTATTGTGGGTAACATTAGACTTCTTTTACCCATGATGGTGAAAGCCATCGCGTTTTGTGTCATGCAACACACTACGGCAAAAGCCATCAGATTTTGTAGGTTCATTTTCCACATGCAGCATTTGCCACCTGTTAAGAAGAATAGTAGTGGGGTGATACATTGTATTATTATTATTATTAGCACCGCGTCTTACTACCCGTTCGGGTTGTACGCACTTACGCTAATGTGTAAAGGTAGGGTGATTGTGAGATGAAATGGAGGACCTACAGTTTAACGTGGAATCCGAACCACGGTGGAGGCCTGGCATTCCCCACATTCACAAGATGTCTTGTCAGATATGAAGGAAGGGTTTGGTAATCAGATAAATCTTTGCCGGGACCGAGGATTGAACCCCGGCAACCAGCACAGAAGTCTGACACCTTACCCCTAGACCGCCAGGTCACCTTGTATTAGTACTGCCAGTGCCTTTGTGTTGGAGAGTGGAAGATCGTCATCTATTATGTGTATCGTCAAATTACGTTGAAAAGATGGAAAAGAAAATGTGATGTTGATCTCATCAACTGCAAGATTTAAGATGGAGCAACAAGGACAGATTTTTTTTAACTATTAAAGAATGTCTGTAGTATCCATCGGTGAGCTGGTGGTCGAATTCCGAGGAACAATTCAAACTAAACAAAATTTGGTGCAAGGATTATCATTTTCTCAACAGGAAAAGTTGGTACTAACTCAGTAAGTCTATACAAAATATTATTTTAAATAAGTACAGCCAGTGACAGGGTTGGTTCTAGGGAAGGAGGTAGACAGTTGGCATTTGTATAGGGCGGAAGATTCGGAGGGGTGGTGAAAATGAGAAATTTTTCTCATTTCTTAATTTATATTTTACCAGTATTTATTTTTATAAATTTTTTATTACTCCTTAATTCAAGCATGGGCTCAAGCAAGTTTTTTTAAATAGTGAGCTATCTATAGAACAATGTTGTACGTCATATAGTGCAAACTTTCTGTGTGTTAAATTAGGATTTATTCTTTTAGGAAATAATTGAATTTATAACTCAAGATTTGATTTTGGATTTCAAACACTTTAAATATTTTCCATTCAATATTGAAAATTTTTATTCGTTAAAAATTTGTCCTATTTAAATACATGAAACAGGAGAGGTTTTTTTTAGACAAGAGGGTGGCATTTTCATGTTTTACAGGTTTTTTAAGAGGAAAGGGAGGCATTTTCATGTTTTGCTTAGGGCAGCAGCTGGCCCTGTGCTAAGATAAAATATCACTAAGTCTATGCATATTTATTATGTCATATTTTTTACAAAATTTGATTTTTCATAAACAAAATATTGCGTGTGTAAATTATCACAAAGTTTTCATTCTGCAATTTGTGTCATCTTGTTAAATTTGACCAAAAAATTGTGTTTTTCAAGACTAAATTCGAAACTAATAAAAATATTGCAAAGTAATTTAGAAGTCAGCACTATCAATACTCAAAATCTTGCAGATTAAAAATAGGTTCAGAATCAGACATCAACGAAGTGTGACTTTAAGTAGAAGACTGAAGTTAGTCCATCAGGCCTTATGGCTCCAACAGAGAAACCTTCCATATGGACTTCTGGGTTAGGGTTGATCTGGACCAGATACATGATCTCCAGTACTTTCACTATTATTAGGATTATTGGCGCTTATAAAAACTATAAGAATATATAAATTATTCAAATGGCACAATAATCTAACTTGAAACCTCCACACAACTGGACTAATCTTGTAGATACTAGGCAGGGGCTCACAGCACTGATATCTAGACGACGAACAACAAGCAAGCAGTGTGTTTGCAAAAATGGACCAATAAGATGCCATGTACTTAGAATATTTCATGTAATTTTTGCCGCTGGCATTTTATAGGATACGGCGACAAATTTTTCAGACAGAAAATCATAAAAGGATTCATTTGTTCTCTGTGACTTACAAAACGCGACCGGCTTCTGCCGTCATGTGTCACACGGCCCAAAACACATGCATGAAAGTGCTCTAAATGATTGGGTTTCATTTTAGTGAAATTTTGTTTTCATACAGTCCAAATTCATTGTCCGTGCTTTGCTCGAGTTTTTATGTTGTATGTGAATCCTGATCACACACACTAGATTATTAACATTAAGTGAACATAAAGTAGATCGCGATTCCAGATTAATCTAAATATACAATTAATTTTACTCTTAATGCTCCAACTTGCAATATAGAAAATAATTTTAGGTTATATTTTCAAGTTATACTGGATTTCATTATATTGTGATACATTACCTTGCATTTACAAGGGCTTACTAAACACTCATCAACCTCTACATCAAAACAAATCCGACAAAACTGATCATCTTCTGTAAGATTAACATTTTCTTTATTGTCATCACTCTGTTTTCTTGAAGAGATATCTAATTTAGAAGATTGTTTTCTTGAAGAGCTATCTAATTTGGTTGGCTTAGCCATTCCCTACATATTTTAATTTCATGTGACACTACACACACTGTCTAGGGTATTGCTGATACAAGTTGGCTTGCTAATTTCACAAGCAAACTTTCATTCACTAACTTAACTCTGGAGTCAAACATATTATAAAGCACAGAGGAAACACATTATTTAGTGCCTTTAAACTCTGTTTTAATTTGCACATAAAGCAAATATATATTATGCATTGTTGAGTTGAAGATTGAAATTAAAATAAATATTTGAGCCTAGCAATAAAAAATGATAGTCTTAACAAGTCAAGGCCTTCTAGAAGTAATATTAGCACTACTATCATGCCCATTACCCAGTAGTATTTCAATATAAATAGGCCTACTTGATACATGTAAAATTGCTACTACAGCTAATAAATGAGTAATGACTATAATATCATGTTAACAAATAGCATTTCCCCCTTTAAAACTGATTAGACCTAATTATGTTGACTAGAATATCCTCCACTTTATATAATTGTATAGTTGTGTTGTATTAGATATGTAATATAGCCAGGTAATAAAAGCTCAAACCAAAGAAATGCAGTCATCATTTGAAGACAGTGGCATTGATATAAGCAAAAGAGTTTTACCATAAAAAGATCCAAAATCTATTTCACACAACCAAGTTTCACTGTTGTCGAATGAAAACAACAGTGAACTGCGGCGAAGGTATTTCCCATTAGGATGCAATCGTGTAGCTCTATCTTATTTTCTGGTTAATCTGTGAGATAGGTTAGGATATTAATCTTTAATTTTGAATGAATATATACATACACACACACACACAAAATATGGATTTTACAAAGAAAAAAGAACACAGTTCACATTTTATATTGGGACCATTGGACAAACTACGAGATGGTGGCTGCCTCTTGGAGAAAATCAGTAGTCACCACCCAATCCCCCAATTTAGGTTTCATTCTATCGGAAATCATCATGAGGGACTGTGAAACGCGCAACCCATATTATCTGTGTTATTTTATAGGTATTGATAATATATATCAAAAGTGACAACTGTCAATAACATGACTTAATGTATAAATATATTAAAATTATTTTAATATGGTAACTTTGGTTATTAACTAATTTCTACTGTTTTTCCTACCAAAATAATACTATAGATATGAACATTTAAAAAAAATATGATGAACACAAAGAAAAAAACCCCACAGGAAATGAACAAATTCAATCTGAATAGTATGTAATGTATAATTATTTTAGATAAACAATCTCCTTTACCCCCCTTAAATAACTAACAACAAAATTATAACTATTCATAATTTTTTTTTTACCAAAATTCTAAATAACACTTCATTAACAATTGTAATTACTCTCAAAAAATACATATACCAATTGACAAGTGATTGTTGTTTTTATAACCTTAGAGGCGTATTCATTATGTATGGATAACTAAACGACTACCCCCTAATTAAAGTAAGCTCATGTAAAAATAGGAACATGCATGTTTTATTGATATTAAGCCGCAGTTAGTTCATAAACACACCACGTGACATTGTCAGTAGCAGAGCAAATGGACTTGAAACAGGAGACTAGTTTAAGGAGCAAGTTGAAGATTGACCTCCATCAGTAGGAGAATGGTCTAAGGCAGGAGTCTCAAACTCATGACCATATCCATGATTTTGTGCGGTTCACTAACCTTATAAGTGAATCATCATGCAATACTATCCAATTCTTTTCATAAAAGGCTTTTTTCATGATTTTCGACACCCCTCACCTCTTGCACTTGGGATTGTGAATTTTTTTGTGTCACTCCCCTCTATCTTACAAAATTTTTATTTACAATTTAGTATATAAGATTATTTTAATTGTTTAATTACTTTTAGATATAAGGATTGGTAATAAAGTGAGTGATATGAAACCTTATAAAATTTTTATTGCAGTAAAATTAGATGTAGTGCATCATAAGTAAGATAAATATAAGTGTAATTTTATAACTGATATATTTATTTTCTAACAAAAAAAAATGCTTTTTGAGATTTCACCATAAGCATCACTTTACCTGAGATGGAATATGACCCCCTTCCTAACAAGAAAACATAAGAAAATAATTAACTCCTTCTCACTCAAAAACCCTTGAAATTTAAGGACGGACCCTGAAAAACACGAAGAAAATAAAATATTTTGAAATGTAATAACTAGTAATTTGGCAATATTTATTGAAATTGAATGTGAAGTCACCGTAACAAATCCATGTTCTTTCTTAAGAGACAGATCAATGTATCATTCCCAAAATTTGTTTAGTTTCCACAGCAAATATGTACTGTACAAATGTTTGGCAGCACAAAAATTTGTTAGTCTCTCACATGAAATGGAACCAAACTCACGAGAGATCTTTTCTTACGGACACACATTTATTGAAAGTTAAAAAAATGATTTATGGCATCAGATTTAAAATCCTATATTCTCACTATCATTGCAATATCATATTCTTTACATTTAAAAACAACACCAGGACACCAGAATCGAACCTGGAACCTTTGGCGTAGTACGGCAATTCTCTGACCACTGCTCAGGGTCATTATTCACTCATAGTTCAAGACAAAGGTCCCGGGTTCGGTTACTATGTCCAGGTATCATTTTTCAATTTACAGAATAATATACTTAGCTGTGGCTACAACCATAATTATCAAATACAATAGCTTGGCTATTTAATCTATCATGATTTGCACATTTGTACAATTGTCATTGTACATTAGGGAGCATGAAGCCTTACCGAGTCGAAGGTGGTTGCGTTATCTGATGCTCTTAATTGATCAACACTATTGTTGGAAATGAAAGGTTTCAAATTTTTGGTCTTTTTTTGTTTTAGATAGTAGCCCCCTGCAACAGTGGAACGTGGGTAGATAAAAAAAATCTCACCTTTTTTGGTGTCTTATAGGGAATAGTTTCTGCTAGTGGTTCTTTTACAAACCAAGTGTCAAGTGTGTAGCTACTTTTTTTAAAAAGAGAATTGACATATTCTTATATAACTAATTATAATAATAGATTATCAACATGGCACTACTATTTTACCACTGATTCCCTTCTAATAGAACCTTTCACAACGCTGTTGTGCATGATTTCAAACTTTTCATAATTACAAAATAATGTTTACCTGATGTTCACCCTTCCTTGTTTTATATTGAGTTAATTATGTTTTACGTATCATTTTTGGAGTATTATATTTTACTGTTTTACATTTTTCTGTCAGTCCACAAGACGTGGGCCACCATTTCATTTTATGTTCCCTCCATTGTGTCTTTAGTTCCAAATGGGCTAAATAGGTCTACTGGTAGATATTTAACTTAATTTCCCACTGGAGATTACATATAGAAATATCATCATAGCTTTGGTAGAGTACTATTTTATACAACAGCCTATTCAAGAAACTCGCTCACCCAAACTTTTGATCCAACTGGTTCCCCAAAAAATTTACTCCTTATTTTCCTCTGGTTTCTCCCTCCCACCTCTTCTTCTAGGAGTGGTGCCATTTCTGTACTCCCCATTATTGAAGTTGTTTTAAGATCCATGTCGACCTATTATAGGTGATGGGGCGGGTTTAAAAAAATTATTTTCCCGCCATTACCCTGGGAGAGCACAAATTATCAGCCCGTCAGAGCGTCATATCTTATCCCATTGTTTTTTAATTTGTTTCTATTAATCGCTGGTTTTCGAGAGCCCTTCGGGGTTGATGTTTACTTTATGCATTCTTTGTGATTCCTGTTTACCATGTACATATATGATGTTTGATTATATAATAAAATATTCATACAAACAAACAAATAGAAATACTTCAAAAGTTCAAAACCTTTTTTTCGATCTTTGAAGTAGAGCCCTTGGCCAGTTGTGTAAACTACCAACCTCTGAGGTAACACCCTTGCCCGGTTGCCTCAGATCCCAACCTCTTGAGGTAGCACCCTTAGTTGGCTGCCTCTTAATACTCCATCGCAAGACTCGCTTAAAGGGGCGAGGCAAGAAAAACAAGAAAGCTACGGACAGAATGTAGACAAGACTGACGTCGTGGACTTCATTACCACCGTACATAAGACAAGGTAAAATATTTATTTTCTTATCACCACGTCTTACTACCGATTCGGGTTACACACATTTACTAATTATGCTAATAAGTTAGGAAAGGAAAAGTGTGAATTCAGAGTAAGGAAACTTTCACACCAGATGATGCATGAAGCATGTAACATTTTTTTAATGAAACATACAACATGAGACATGGAACACAAATTTTCAGATAGAATGGCACATGGCACAAGGGAGAATTGAATGACAATGGAGTCATCTGACAAAGAGGATCTGCTGCTACTGGCAATTATCAGAAGTTAAAAGAAGATACAACATTTTTAGGTTCACCCAGGTATAGAAAATGTATCAACTTTGGTGGTAATGTTTTATCTTCTGAATTAGCATAAAAACAGGTCTATACTATCATTAATTAATTACCTGATGGCGCCAGGACTTTAAAAAGACGTGTCTTGAACTAATCCTGTAATCATTAATTTCTGGATATCTTTCAACGATACTTACAAAAGCAATGTTAAAGTGTTGGTCATCCCGCATTGTGTAATGAATGGTAAGAAAGTTCCCTTCAGATCACCGACTCAACAACTAAATGCTTGCTGCATGTGAAGCATGGAACAATGAACCAGTCTACTCAAGGCTGCTGCTTACGGCTCTGGCGTCACCCTTGTGTTAGACTAGACTGTTGATGACAGGGAGATTGGGTTTCTAATCCCGGTTGGGTGTAATAAGGGTGGTTTTTCCAAACTGGTTGTCCATGCTCACTCCAAGCAAATACAGATACAATTCCTCTAAATTCAACCTTCCCCATATCTACCTCAGCTTAATTAATAAATATGCATATAAACCAAACCGGTACAAAAATGAGATGCAAAAAAAAAGATGTCTCTGCATAACCTAACTGTTATTTTAGTTTGACTTCCCTTACAATCATTGCATACTTTACATTACTGTACAGTGTTTCTACACAGAGGTAAACAAAATGATTAGATTTTGTTAAATAAAAGGTAGGTAAATACAATATTTGTTTTAGGTTAAAAATGGTGATAAATCAACTTTTTATCTAAGTGGTATGGTGCAACAAATATAAAAATTACATCTAAAATTTGTTCATCAGAAATAAATCAAAAGAAGGTTAAAAATGTCATTTTCGTTTGTACTTTTTAATAATTAGCTTTGGTTATGAAAATGGCAGCTTTATATATCTTAACAATAGGTGTGTTTTTGTGGTTGACTGGTATCAATGTTTATGAGCAGAGAATTTTCGCAGCTGGTTACAAGTATTTATGACTAAGACGATACCAATAGTTTCCTTGGCCAAACTAAATAACCTGTTGATACTTTGTGTAAATAAAAGGCGAATTTTCGCGATTGACTTGGTTACAACCTGGTAGCAAGTGTTTCAACCATGTGGTTCTGACCAAGTTGGAGCATGAAAATGATTTTAGAGTTGTCATTCGTAAACAAAAATGGTATGAGTATTAATAGCAAATAATAATAATAATAATTATTATTATTATGAATAATTAACTCAAATATACAATATTTGTTTTTAAAAATCTAAGAACTTAACTGAAAAGAACGGATGATATAAGCAGTCCCGAATGATACAGTATTAAAAGTTTATGTTATAGTTTTAAATATAAGTTATAGACTCTACTTAATTTTATAATAAAGGAAAGGGATAAAACTAAAGAAAAAGGAAGAATAAACTATTAAGAGTAAATTTGATGAAGAAAGCCCACCTAGGGAAAGAGGAAAGATGTGGGAAGAGTCCAATGCACAAAGGTGACATCTTCTTCCTTTCTTCTGTCTTCTATAGTAGAAGTAGTCACACACACATTTTAACACAAATATCATATTTCGGCATTGTTGCCTTTATCAAACACAAAGAAGAAGAAAGTACATATAACACAAACAATGGATTACTCCATTTTACTGCCATGTATTTCTAGCTAGTAATTGCTGTACATTTTAATTTACAAAAACCATATGTATGAAAAAAGTGTATTGAGCAAAAACATTTTGTAATAAATAAAATGATAGAATATTTGGAAAATAGAAGAGCACGAATAAAAGTTAAAACACTAACATATATTTAACCACACTTCGATATTTCGATGCTATAATAGTATTGAAATATCAAAGTGTGTGTAAATATGTGTTAGTGTTTATACTTTTATTTGTGGTTTACCATTTTCCTAATAGTCTATCATTTTATTTACTATAAAAATTACAAAAACTTAAATCCATTGACTACGAAGTTAGGCTCGTTTAAATCCAACATAAGAAGTGATGCTGTTTTAAAATTGTCACAAATATTCTCATTTCACTCAAAATTTCATGAATGTTTGCCAAGAATGTCCTGAAATTTAATGACAACTTTTTCTCTTAATTTGAAAAGTTTGTTAATAATCCCACTATGCTCATGATAAATATTCAGGAACTATTGATTTCAACCTGCGAAGAAAATTAAACTTTATGTTTGTACTGGAGCAATATTTTATTTATTTTGGCCAAAAAAAGGTTTAGCAATAAAAAAAACTGTAAAAAAACTGGCCTTTTCTTGCGTCCCCTCCCATCCCAACTTAATTTTCCTAATTTTACAAAGTTCTTCCTCGACAAACAAAATGCCCACCAATACCTGTAGTTAACGGTAGTGAATGCTACAGCCTGAACAGGAAGTAAGATGTGGTGGTTAAAAGAAGCATTGAGATAAGACACAGATGTAAACCAGCAGGAGTGCGCAAACTTTGGAACTCTGACTCAGCTTCGGAAAAAATCCTGACTTCAACAATCCGCCAATAAAACAATTGACAATGAAAATATCCAATTTATGCTCAATAATAAATTATTGTGGTCATTATGAGCATTTTTTCTTGCGAATATATTACAGGACAGGATATAAATAAAAAACATATTTTATTGTGAGGTTAGATGCAGGGGAAAAGATTGAAATTGTAAATAACAAAGAATTGAGAATTGTGCATCTTTAGCAATAAGCATGTTATATTATGTCCTTAAATAGATAAAACTAATATGATAAAAATGGTAGAATATGGAGCAAAAATAGAAGTCAAAACACTAAAATATATTTACAAAAACATCAATATTTAATGGCACATGATTTTTCCTAAGGTATGCCTCAATTTATCAACCCCTATTTGTCTTAGCTACAATTTATTACCAGTTGAGCTATCATGTTAATTTGTTCAATATCACAGTGTTTTACTACCTGTTCAGGTTATACACATTTGTACTAATCACACTAATGAGTTAGGGGTGAGAAAGGCTAACTTTAGGAAAAGTGTACCTGTATTAGCATGGAAGGAGGGTGAAACCATTTTGGAAAAGCCACCTTCAGTACATTCGACCGGGATTTGAACTCATTCTCCCTGTCATCAGCAGTCTAGTCTAACAAGAGATTGATGCCTCAAAAAGTTTAAATGATTTACTATATTTTATTATTATTATTATTATTTAGCACGTCTTACTACCCGTTCGGGTTATACGCTTTAAGTACTAACTACGCTAATGGATTAGGAATTGGGAAGGTTGGATTAGAGGAAGTGAACCCGCATTTGCGTGGAGGAAGAGTGGAAAACCATTTAGGAAAAACCACCCCCAGTTCACCCGACCGAGATTCGAACCTCGATCTCCCCGTCTTCAGCAGTCGAGCTCAACACAACTAGCGCGTTAGCTAATTACGCCACCTAGGCGGGTGATTTACTATAGAGTTAAAACATAACTATAATCAAATATATCAGTTAATCTATATTATTTTACTAATTATATACAGTCTTAATGTAGAGATAAATTGTTTTTGCACTAAAATAAAAACATACAAATAATTATGTGTTTACATATTTTTTTAAATCACTTGTTTTTTTGTAATATAAGTTATATAAAGCTAATGTTGACCATTTATTCTGTTTAGGTTATTTCCCTCTCCAACTGTACCAACTTGATATGCAAACAAAGGAACTCAATAGAATGAAACAGGTTGAGGTACTGAGCAGTAACGATTGATTTTCTTCAAGAGGCAGCCATTACCTCTTTGTCCAGCAGTGTAAAGTGTGAAACGTCCTCCTCTTTTCACTGTAAGAGCCATATCGTGGTTGTTCCCTTTTGTTTAATCCTCTCTGGCTTTCACATAAAACTAAAGTAAATGTGAAAAAATAGATAATCTACCATAAGTCTATGTTCTTTCATTAAAAAAAATATTACAATTTTGTTTTTCAAAGTTCTTCAGTAATGATTTTTGTTACAGTAATGGGGAAAATGCAGGTTCCATGAATTCGGTTAAAAGTGGTCTTGACTTAAATTCTCTTAACTTTAAAAATTCATAGAATTTGATTTGTTCCCTTCAATTCATCTTTTACATTTCAATCAGTTCCTTGAATCATTAGAAAGTGTGTACACTGTACAATAGTTAAATTAATCAGGGATTATATCTCCGCTAAGACAATCTTCTCCGAGGTTACTTGGGGAAGATTCCAATTCACAAATCTCGTTTGACTCGCTGAAACACAAACAATATCAGGCGCTATAATCTTTTATCAATATGTGAGAGTTAAACCACTTATTAAAGATGTAGGAGAGACATTAAGGATGGCATCTTTGAATCCTTGCCCCCTAAAGTCAGTGTTACATCCATCCAAAAAGCTCAAGTCAGTTGTATACCGATCCAAAGAGCTCGAGTCAATGTTATATACAAACATACTGAATCACACAGTTCCCTTAAGAGGTAGGCAAGAAACTGTGTATATATCCCAAAAAATAACTTTGTACTTAATCCATCCTCGCTAACTTTCTCCACACTTTGCTATCCTTGCATACTCCCTTCGCCTCAACAACAGTTGTACACGGAGTCATAGATGTTCTTTTATTCTTAAAACTCTTAATGTTCCTAGTTTTTACACATTCGTCTACAAAATTCAGGCATGTCTACCTATCTACACACTCTACCTTCATATATTGTCATCACTCAATCCCCACTCAACATGCCCAACCCAACGTCAGACACTTCTTTCACCATAACCTATTGGATTTTCTTTCAAAACACACTCCTTCAGCACCCAATGATTACAGACGGTCCATATAAGTTTTTCCAGATACATTTCTTGGATATCTCATTCAAACTGTATTCACCTTACTCTTGGGTTTCTCCTGACAAACAACAAATAATGTTGGTGTCAACACACTTTTATATACTGCCATCTTTGCTTCTTTTGATACTACTTCATTCTTTGCAATATTATGCATACATCCAACTAATCTCTGAGATGCATTCACACATTTGTCGATTTCACCATCCATTCTTACATTTCTACAGAACATTCTTTCCAGATAAACAAAAGTATTCACTTGTTTCCATTTATACTAAGCTGACAATTATTTCCTGATCCGTTCTCTTCAAAAACTATCACCTTAGTTTTGGAGACATTTATCCAAAGATCCTTTCTGCCTGTCACCACAGTCAAACAATTCAATGCATTCTGCCAGTCACTTTCATTCTCAGACATTAATATGGCATCATCTGCATATGACAGCAATTTCACATACAGATTGTCAGTTTGTACACCAACCATGTCCTCACAAACATTCCCTATACACTTATCCATGAATACATGAAACAACCATGGAGGCATAACACAACCTTGTATAACACCCTGTTCAATGTCAAACCATTCGTTCAAAGTTCCATCCGCACTAACGCAAGCTCTACTTCTATCATATAGTACTGCTATGATTGCATTTACTAACCATGCATCAACACCATAGTCTCTCAGAACATCCCATAACATACTACTATACACCAGATCGTATGTTCTCTCAAGATCAATAAATGCACAGTAAACTTTCTTCCATACTGCCATAGATTTCTCAATCAGTTGTTACAATGCAAACATCTGGTTGATTCAACCTCTACCTGGCATGAAACCACATTGCACCTCTTAAACCTTGCCTGGAATACTCAACAAACTAATTGCCCTATAATTCTTACATTCACTCTTACTGTATTTGCCTATGTACAAAGGAAACATGACAGCATTCTTTCAGTCACTGGGAACATTCCAAATCTCAACATACACATTGAACCACTCACAATCTGGCAAGTAGTACCATGACCCCACACTTAAGCATTTCACTTGTGATCCCATTTATGCCCACAGCTTTGCCATTCTTTAACACTTTCATAGCTTTTAACACCTCAGCCTTGTTAATTCTTTCACTCAACGTAACATTTTCCCTATTTTCTGCTATTTACTCTAAGTTTTCCTTATACTATTGCTCAAAACACTACCTCCATTACTCTTATACCGTTTTCATCCCAGATCATAGATCTCAATAAGTGCTATACCTACCCTAAGAGCTCAAATCAGTGTTCAGTGGCGGCTCGTAGGTTATTCAAATGGGGGTTCACAATACAAAAATTGTGAAAATAAAATTTATAGGGATGATGTAACATATAGGTTAAAGACATTTGTGTTTCTACAAGTTAAAAAAACAATGCAACTAAACAATCATAGGTAGAAAAACTATAACATTTTACTTTCTACAAAGAAAGATACTATTACAATATGGATTACAATTACATTTTAATGCTGATTACTCAAGTACAATTTTTGTAAATTAAGTCACCCGCCTGTCTTTTTTTGAGCCAAACAAATCAATAACATTTTCGTTCTGTATTCACACTATATTGATAGTTTGGTTCCGACTCATTTAGGTATGTCATTTTTTTATTATATTTTTTTCAATTGTGATGATGGCTAGAGTGCTAAATCTGTCTTCACTCATGGTGCTCCTTAAAAATGTTTTAATTCATTTTAAAGTTGAGAAGCATCTCTTGGCCTCAGCAGTGGTCATTGGAATATTAGAAATAATTAGCAACAGTATCTAGGTCTCCAAAAATGTAGTTTGCAAGTTATTTTCATTTAAAAAACCGCAGAAGACTAATGACACCATTCATATCTCGGAAATCTGGTCTTCTGTAAATTACTCTTAGTTCAATTTTCAGACAGTCCTTCTGTAAAATAGAATAAACAAACATCTATTGTTTGCTCAACAAGCTAAGTTGAAAACTTTTTCTCGTACTCCTAGAATTTTTCAGCTTCGAGCAGAGAAACAGCAGAGTAATGAGTTGTAAAAGAAAATCTCTCTTTTACTTGATTGGTGATATCACATATTTCTTTAGCCGCAACCGTTCTATTTATGTGACTATTTTCTCCCTTCCTTTTCTTCGATGTGTGCTCTGTTTCAGATACATTCATGGTCACTGTGTCCATCCTTTATCTTTGTATTGTATTTCCAGTGACTGCTGGAAAGTGTTTACATGTTTTCTAATGAGTGCTGCATCAGTGTTTTCTGAAGCTGGTTTTATAACACATTCACACGTGGCATAATATAGTGAAAAATTGTAAGCCCAAACACAAATATCGAGTCTTCCAACATACGCCGAATAGCCCTTGCTTGATTTATTGTTACAGCCTGTTTCGAAGATGACTTTTTTCCATGCATTCAGTAAACTGTTCCCTGGATTCATACCCTATATTGATAGTTTGACTCTTGAAATCCCACCTGGTAGCTGAACCATGAGGTATCTTTTATTCTAAGTTTCCTCTAAAATAGCAATCCTTTGTGGAGAGCTACTGAAAAAGTTAGTAATATCTAGGGGTGTGCGAAGGTCATTTTTTAAATGAAAAGTGAAGTCGAAGCGAATCTTGAAACTTGCGAAGAAAATTCGAAGTCGAAGATACTTAGGATTTTTAATGTTGTCACTTAATACCACTTTTAATTTTTAAATTAATTATTTTTCTAAATCTTGTCAGTAACAAAAGCCAGGAAAATTTCCTTATTTGTTACCTAAGGACTATATTAATAAATAGTGCACACAGGCTTACTGATAAGCTTATCAATTAAGTTTTATTTTGAAAATTGAAAAATGACATATGGACATGGGAATCAAACTCGGGATCTTTGGCTCGATTTGGGTTCGATTCTCGTGTCCAGTTGTCATTTTTCAACTTTCAGAATATGATATTTATATGGAGTAATCCTCACTAAAAAGCATAAATAGTAGCTTTGGCTTTGATCCTTGATTAACTTTTAATTTTTACTTACATTGTGGATATGGAAAGCTACGAGTGGTGCTTACCCCTCATTGCCCTCCCTCCTATTCCGCCTGCACCAACTGTTTTCAAGGTCAGTTTCTTTGCTCACACGTGAGATCGAATCAAGACTGGCCGCTCTGTGCTTATAACTTTCTAATTGTATACTACAGTCACATATTGCCAAGGGCGTATTTAAAGGGGGAAGGTTTGTCCAGAAATTGGCAAATTCTGGAAATGTGTTTAATATTTTACTTTACTTAACTTGATATATTTTGATTTCTCTTCAATTTCGTTTTGGGGATTCTCGTGCTCATGGGCATCAATAGACGAGCCGCCACTGTCAGTGCTAGCCTATACAAAGATCTTGAATCAGTGTTTTACCTGTCCAAAGAGCTTAAGTCAGTGTTCTACTTGTCCAAAAAGCTCACGTTAGTGCTATACCTATCCAAAGACTTGAATCAGTGTTATACCTGTCCAACGAGGGCTCGTTACTGAACATTTCAGTTGGAACGGTGGGTGGAGCCTTCTCTGGTAAAAGCTCCATAAAAGTCTGCTTGGCCTCAAGGTGCCTCTCCACTTCCTCTGGGGTCATGTGACCGTCTGACAGCAGCGATAGGGGCAAGCCACTCAACATCTGCAGCTAACACAAATCATAGAAGGGTGTGGTTAGACCATCGTTATCATTTTGTGTGTGACTTCATTCAAGTAAGCAATTGTTCACCCTGAACTCATAACAAATCTGCTGAAAAATCTGTTTCAAAAGCAGGGCTATGGAGTTGATACACCAAGCTTTCGACTCCTCTATTATTTTACTGTCTAACTTCACAAATGGCTAAAGTATATTAATAAGTAATAACAAATTTACCGCTGTAAAATATTCAAATACAGATGACTTTATAGGAAGCTTCTTTGATATTGTGAATGTATAGTTAAATAAATTTGTCAATCCAAATTACACACATTGGTCATAAATAATAATAAAAAAGTATAAAACCAAAATGATATAGTT
Source organism: Timema shepardi (assembly GCA_902151425.1). Lineage (NCBI taxonomy): Eukaryota > Metazoa > Arthropoda > Insecta > Phasmatodea > Timematidae > Timema > Timema shepardi. Next base: position 48,070 of record CABFVX010001828.1, on the reverse strand, counting down.
AGCATACTGTATATTGTTATAATACCGGTACTACAAGTTTTATCTTTAAGGCAGAGTCGGAGTCTGAACGTTTTTATCGCCTAAGACTCCACCCAAAATTGATTCAGACTCATATTCCACAGGCTTATTCAAAAGTGTTGAAATTATCATCTATTTTTAAATGTGCTCACCCCCTTCGATGGTTGAATGGTCTTAAGTGTCATTTTGGCAATAAACTGGATTGCCAATGTTAGGGAGATTAGGGTTCGAATTCCAATCAGGTGCAACTAGGATAGTTTCTACTTAATGGTTTTTCGGTCTCCTTCCTTGCAAATGCAGGTACATTTCACCAAACTTTAGCCTTCCCTATAAGAGGAAGTGTACCCACATTTGCGTTGGGAGACAATTTTGGAACAACCACCCTCAGTACACTCGATTGGTATTCAAACTTCAATCTCTCTGTCAGTGGCAGGCTAGTCTAACATGAGAGTGACATCTCAGACCATGCAACCACCGAAGCAAGTGTCATAATTACTAATTAGTATGTATATAGCCTGAATGGCTGGTAAGACACGATGGCAAAAAAAAGTTTTACACAATGGTTTTACACTTTACCTGCATGCAAATGTGAGTACACTTCCTACCTTGATAATCCCTAAAAACCATTAGCGTAATTAGTAATTAAGCATTTTAATTAATTCTTCCAAAGGTTTACTCACAGAAGGTGCGTGGTTTGACTTTGGTGTTTTAGACGGAGGTGGAGGTTTCCTCTTTTTAGCAGAACTTTGCCCCTTTCCAGAGGATTGAGTCAAAGAGCCAATAGCTGTGGAGTCCGGCCTCTTTCTGAAATATAGTCAAAAACATAGCTGTTAATTTTACTAGACTTATCTACACCGATGGGATAGGGCTGAAGAGCAGTGGGAAACCATATTGGAAGAAAATAACCTTGTTAGACCTGGCAATGTTTCATAGAGACCTCCCCGTCACCGGTAAACCAGAACACATCAGTCCTACACTTGGTTTGTCTGCTCACTTATGAAGGTCTAATTATTGATGTACAATTATTATAAGGATAATAAGGCAAACTAATGGATGTTATAGTGCAACAGTTAGACAAATTATTAGGGGCTGTGTGTAATAAAAAATTTGAGTTCAAGCCAATTTTGGTAGTTGTTTCGACTTAACTCAATATCATTTTCTTTCAAAAATCACAGCATTTGAGTATTTGAAATTTTTATCTGAGGAAAGAAAAGGGAACCAGAGATGCCATCGGGATGCTAAGGATAATTTCAGAAAGAGTGCTGGAAGTCAAGGAAGATATTTACATTGGTTTCATCGAATGGTAAAAGGCATTCGATAGAGTTAAGTGGAAGAAACTGATGGAAATACTCAGGAAGATCAACATCAACTGGAGGGACAGAAGGCTGCTTGCAAACCTGTACCTGGCACAGCGAGTGAAGTTTATGGTGAGACCAACTGCGTAGAGATAAGAAGAGTAACAACAACAACAACAATAATAATAATAATAATAATAATAATCTCTGCTATACATAATTGGAAGAAGGTACAGGAAAAGTGAGTAAAAAAAAACGCGGACCGAACACACTATTATTTTTACATTGAAAATAAGAACACAGTTCACACTTAATTTTTTCCAGTTGTTTGAGATATTTAACATTCACTTTCTTAACCAACTGATTATGTCAGAATTTATAAACTAACTTAAAACTAGAAAAGACCAAAAAGCCATCCCCAGCTGTTAATTCATCATTGTGAAATGGGAAACCCACATTTCACCGATGATACATTTTTCGGACATGCCAGTCAAACCCAGGATCCTTAGCTCAGTAGAGATATGCTACCAACTGAGCCGAGGTGTCAGACTTTCACACTTAACATTGCTGCCATTAGACAAAGATGATGGCTGCCTCATGAAAAAAATCAATCGTTACCACCCAGTTCCCCAACCTAGGCTTCATTCTATTGGAACTCATCAGGAGGGAGTGTGAAACATGTAGCTAAACTTCCTGAAAGAGTAAACCAAGAAATACAAAAGGGAGAAAAAGTAAATTGGTAAATAACTTAATTATAGGAACATGTAAAATGAATAAATAATATAAAGGACAAACACAGGAAATGACATTGGACGTGAATATATAAGATATATTTATAAGGAAAATCTCTACTTGCTTTTTAAATCTCTGAAATTTTAAGTTTTAACTAATTCGATTTAATTTTAGGATATTAACTCATCGCAACCCCCTCCCCCAACCTCATTTCAAGCAAACTATCACCTCTTGGCAGGCTCTGGACGACTGGCTTCATCATCCGAGGACTCGGTCTCTTCGCTGTCGCTAGATGACATGTCCACCTTCTCATACTGCAACAACTGGTCCAACAAGAAACTGCGGTCTCGACTGACTTTGAGAAGACTTCGTCGTGTCTTACGCAGCGTTTCTTGGAAACACTCGTGTTCCTATAAAAAGAACCCAGGAACACTGTAAACATTATACAAGGAACCGAAATAAGCTTTTATATCAAGGCTCAAAATGTATTTACAATTGAAATTAGAACATTTCACAAGACAATTTGTTATTAATTTGTCAAGTGGATTTTTTGTGAGAGCCTTAGACTTAATGCGCCTCAAGTGTGGTTAAAACCAAATACAAGATGACACCTACATAGGCTCGAATGTAATGAGCCAGTTTCGCATATGAAATTGGCCCATTCCAATCCGGCCTAGGTACAGGTGATGTCTTGTGTATGGTATCGAGGTGCACTAAGTCTGACTATGAATCTGGCCCTTAGTCCCACTTAGCATTATCTCAAACATAGCAGTATGTGCTATTATCAGGTTAATATGAGCGTGTCATTCATTAAAATCAGTAGAGCAAGAGTTGTTTATTTATATACCAAGAGATGTAATATCTATAGAAGGAAGAAACTATAACAAAATACAAACCTTTTTGCAATGATAACATTTTACTATTTTATAGTCGAACAACTTAGCTCAGTTGGTAGTGTGTCTGTCTACTGAGCTAAGGGTCCTGGGTTCAATTCTTGGCACGTCCAAAAAGTTTATTACTGGTGAAATGTGACTTTACCCTTTCATAATAATGAATCAACGGCCAAGGGCTGGATGTTGTGTATCTGTTCTAGATTTAAAATATTTTATAGGTTGTGTGCTGGTATATTCAATCAGTTCAGAAAGTACACATTAAATACTTCAAACGAATAAAAAAAACTATATTGTTATTGGTATTTTACAGGTATTTATGATATTTATCAAAGTGAAAAATGAAGATCACCTATCTAACCTTTTTATAAACATTATTTTAGTAGGTTTTGTTAACGGTCTAAAATGTCACTTCCTATCTAAAGCAGTCTAAAATGTTACTTTATATTTAAATCGGTTTAAAATTTTCCTTCCTACCTAAATCACACTGTAGGTGCTAGGATTGGATATGTAGTATTAGACAACTGTACTGTCCTACAGAAAGTTGTTAGTTTACAGGCCATGTGCTTATATGTGCTATTTTTTATACAAAAAATGCACTTTATAATATAACACACATAAAATACATTACAGTTAAAAGATTTGTGATGTGGATGACTAGTTCAGCAATTACAGTTCTTGATTATTATAAGATTACTCACTTCAGTGTCCGTGTGATCTAACATGCTACTCTTGCAGTAGAATTGACTGCCGATGACGGGGAGATCAATATTCGAATCTCGGTCGGGTGTCCTAAGGTAGTTTTTTTTACAAAATGGTTTTCCACTCTACCTGTATTCAAATGTGGGTACACTTCCTATAAATATAACCTTGATAATCCCTAAAACTATTAATGTAATTAGTAATTAAGCATATAAGTTGAAGAAGTAGTAGGACATGGTTAAAAAAAAACAAGATTAAAAAGTACCTGAGACTATAAACCTTAACATTTTAAGCTTGCCAGATTGGAAGACCCTGCCAGCAGCTACGCTTGAGCTTGTGACTCATTTTCCTCTCCTGGTGACCCAAAATAGGGTAGGTAGGATTGCCAACCACCAAGTAATCAGTTTCGATACCATCTTCAAACCAGAGCTATGATATAATGGAGGGCTGTGGAGCCGGAAGCGATTTTGGGTGGAGGTGAAGTCCATAAAAATTAACCGACTCCTGCTTTGAAATAAAAACTTATAATATTATAACAATATTTTACACTTTTTTTTTAAATAATTTAGGACCAAAATTTGTAATTTGGATTTACAATATTTTTTTTAAATATGCATTCACATTGTCAAAGAAGCTTCCCATGAAGTTATTTGTATTGGAGCATTTTACTGCAGTAAATTTGCTATAATTAATTAATATACTTTAGCCAAATGAAGGAGCAAGAGTTGGAGTCGGACAGTAGAAAAATAGAGGAATCAGAGTCAAAGGCTTGGTGTTCCATAATATCATAGTCCTGATATAATCTGTTGTAATATTGTTTTGGCCACCCCTTAGATTCATTTATAGCTTACATAATAAAGTTAATACACTTTACTCTACATCCATTAATGTTTCCAGCCTGTGGCTTGGTTCAGTTTTTTTTATCAAATCATATATTTTCCAATACCATATTTCATCAATAATAAATGTTTCCACCATACCGGGAATCAAACCTGGGACCCTTAGCTCACTAGACAGACAAGCTACCGAATGAGCCAAGGTGTTGAATACATTTAATACACCATGTTATATAAAACTATACTACAGTTTAATCTTCTGTCGGCTGTAGGATTACGATATATTTCATCACTTCTCTTGCCTAGACAGGCTGGAATATTCTTTGAAAATAAACAAGTGTTTGGAGTGGGGAAGGGTGTAATGTGTTGTAGAAAGTTCTACAAGGTAAACATCTAAATGTGAGGTACATCTTTTTCTACTGTAACTAGTCCCATTCTCTGTTGGGACTTCATGATGTTAACACACTAAACTTAAATCGGGAATTTCAATCATATGTTAATTAAATCTAAATCACCCCCAGTCTCTGTTAGGACTTTATAATGTTAAACTGCACAACACGAGTCAAAAAGTCAGATCACACTTTAATTAATCCGATTCACAGTGGTAACTCGAACAACCTATATCGATATTGATTGTGCGTGATATCAGAAGTAAACTCATGTATTCATATTAATTATGGGATTTCGTGGTGTCTACTCAACTTGGCCAATGAAATCCCCAAATTTTTCCCTGATTTCCCCTGATCATTTCCTAAAATTCCCCACTAAAAAGTATGTAACATATCCTTCTAACTCACCCCTCTCCCCCCTACACCGGTCGATTTTCTATTAATCTTTTTTTATGAATAATAATAAGTTTTCAATTTTTAATATTTCTTTTAAATTTGTATTAAAATTGTTGACTAGGAATTAAAAATATATTACACAGCTACAAACAAAAAAATGACATAATTTACTGATTATTGTATTTCATATTTTGAGTAGAATATTATTTTCCCAGATTTTTATTGTGATTTACCAAATTCTCGGCTTATTCCCGTTTTTTCCCAATCACTTCAAATTCCCGGCTAATTACCGTTTTCCCTGATTTTCCCGGATGGTAGACACCCTGGATTTCAGTAGCATGTTTAAATAAATGAATTATTAATTTATTTTGAACTGATTTTAATTATATGAATAATAAATATTTCACTCAACCCCGAAACGTTGGGTCACGAATTGGGATATAGCAATTGGGACACTTCCGTGATCTCATAAACCTAAGGTTACACTGTTTTATAAAATGCAGTGCAAGCTCGATAATCCAATGTTTAATAGTTCGGCACATCCAGTGACCCAGTACTCTGACCTTTTTAGCCCAGACTATTTACCTGAATTTTCATTATGTTAACCAAGTAATACTAAACAAACTTTCTAACTAATGAAATAACAAGAACTATTAAGTACAGGAAAACAACACACTATGGCTAATGGTAAACAGTGAAAAATTCTGGAAGGTTTTAGCACCAAATTCAAAATATCGTGTTTGTCCAGTGTGTTACTTGGGGACAAACAAACATTGATTGAAAGGTCAAAATTCATGAATAATTTATAGAAATGGATTCTTCAAACGAAAATAACAGCATTACTGAAATATTTTACCATGGTTATATTTTTTTACTCTTTTTATTTATTTTTGTATAGAACTTTAAACTTAAGAGGTGGAGAGAGTTAGCGAGGTGATGAAAGGCACTTTTAATAATTATGTGGTCTAATTTGTTTTTCATATTATGATATTTAAATGTTTCTATCAAGTTTTATACATTTTCTACTACAAAAAAAATGTTGCTTGTTAAAAAAAAATATTGATATAAGCAGGAGACATAAATTGTCCCTTAATTTGAGAATGACCCATATATTAAAAACACCATTTTATTAAGATCGCAACATAATATGATACTAGTTCTAGACACATACATCTGAAATTGTGTCACTCTATGATGGAGTTAAGAGAATTTCACTCTAAAACAAAGGACAATTGTATGGTGTGATCTAAATTAGAATTCAATTAGATCCTAGTGAGTACACCAGTACAGTTTAAAATTGTTGCGAGACACATTCTTTTTATAGTTTCTTCTTTCAATATTGTAATCGAATTCTAACACATGCGGATAGCCATGGCTCAACTTTGGTTAAAAACACGCAGAGAGAGGGATGAAAAGTTCACATGTTGACTTAGAATTCAGGTTAGTATGCTCAGCTGTGCTTAAAAAGATTCACGGTGACTGTTAACTGGAAGAAAAATGTTATGTTTTGTATTATTTTAATGAATGTGTGAAAATTCCAGAAATTTGATCAAATTCCCTGACTTTTCCCTGACCAAGCAAATTCCCTGATATTTCCCAGTTTACAGGCCGCTGCACACACTTGCAAAAAACAACTTTAATTGATCAATTCCTTGCCAAAACTGTATATTTTTCAATGTATTCCATGTAGTCAAACATCAGGTTGGTTTTCATACATGTCAGTTATCGAACTTAAACTGTATACTACTTGCCTCGGAGGCATAGTTAGCTAACACGCTTGTTTCATGTTGAGCAAGACCGCCGAAGACGGGGAGATCAAGGTTTGAATTTCGGTTGGGTGAACTGGGGTGGTTTTTCCTAAATGGTTTTCCACTCTACCTCCAAACAAATGTGGGTTCACTTCCTCTATATTCAACCTTTCCAATTCCTAGCCCATTAGTGTAATTAGTATTTAACGTATAGCCTGAACGGGTAGTAAGATGCGGTGCTAAGAATTATTATTAACTGTATACTACAGTTATAATTTATGTTGTTTTAGGTATTACAAAATGTGATTTTAGCTTAAATTTTCTACTCAAAATGTTTTATTTCATCCTTCAACTCTTGTTCCCTTCGATTGCTTGCACAGGGCAGTACAATCACTTCCACCCCTCCCCTTATCTATATTTCACGACATATTTAAAAGAACGAGTTTCTTACATAGATGAGGTATTTAATTTTCCTTTTCAAATCTCTGTATAGTTTCTTGTGGTTGATTGCTTGATCTTGGGCCTCCTCCAACTCCTCGCTGTTGTCTTCCATGGACCCAGTGTACCAACCATCTGTCATCAAGTATGTGGCACCTACAACAGTCTCACAAGATATCCTGACGTTAAAAATGAAATTACATCAGGGTAGTTATAAAAATTTCCTTTTACTTTTTATGGAGAATTTTTTTATGGAAACATCTGTGAAAGTCATGTTGCAATTTATTTTTAAACTAAATTTTGAGACACATACCTACTGGTAAGTTAGTACAAAAATATATATTATTCTAACAAATATAGTATGGTCATTAACATTATTTCAATTTTAATCTACGCTGTACTAATCTACAAGACACAATCCCAATATTTAAGGGTTTAGTTGTGAATTATTATATATATAATCCACTCATTTTATTTTGGCATTTGTGATTTTAATTCTTATTATTGTTAAACATAAAGAATTGGAAAGTGCTTCAAGACAATAACCAAAATGTATTCTAAAATGAATAAAAGTAGTTTTTTACAGTGCTTTCATGACTTCCCTCCACTAAATTTAATGTATTTTCTCTCAATTCTACTTTCAGCATATATTCCTGTATATGTAATTAAAAATATGTACTGTAAATGTAAAGCCCAATCTAGAGAGTCCGTAAGCTCAGCATCCTTATAGTCCTTAGAAATGTAAATTAGGTCTACACAGTCTTTATCTGTATCCATAATCACGTGTGACCGTGCCAACTAATGAGAAAGTTAGAAGCAATGTCCAATTAAAATCTTCGAAAGGAAATTTTAGCTATCTGAGAGCAAGCAGGCAAAATATATGAAGCAAATGATATCCCAGCTGAACAATTATTAACAAAAGTAGCTACACAAAATAGTTTGATTAAATGTCCTGGATAGGTTCCATTTTAAAGGTAGGTCAAGTGCAGTCACAAATAATATATTTAAAACATAAGCTAGTTCGTGTAGTTTCTATGATGTCATTGGTGCTTCTTCGATATGTGTGCGCTCACTTATTTTGCTATGATTGGTAGTCCTTAAAAGTCTGTGTCGACTTGTCCTTATAAAGTCAAAGTTGACAACTTCTACAAAGTTATAAAGGACTTGACTGTAAACAGTGCAATACGTTAGTGTGAAGTTGATCTTTTAAGAAATACTACGCACCTAACGGATATGGAATCTGTAAATGGTGCTTAAAACGGGAGAAAAAGTTTATTCAAAATTTACTACTTATTTATAAACAAAAAAGATCATAAATAGAAGTTTTTTGTGATGCAGACAAAAAAAAGTGATAATTTATAAATGAATACTAGGAATTATTAGTTATGTATACAGATTCTAAATTATTTTTTCACCCATCTAAGACCAACCAGTCTATATGCAGTTATCTTAAACGAAATTGGGGCATGTCTCAAAATTAAAAGTAATCTATCAATCAATTAATGCGAAGCCGTAATCAGAAACTTACAATTATATTCCTATTGATACTTTTCCAAGCTTTCTTTTCCTAAGAGGAATCCAAATCTAAATTTATTTGATAAATTTTCCAATTTTATTTACGTATTTTTAGTATGCAACTTTAAAATATTGTATAATAGAATGTGACCAACAGTAAATCAAAATAACTTTGTTTCAATAAAAATAAAATTCAATACTCTAACGAGTAATAGAGATACTTACATCCAAACTTCATCTCTTAACAGCAGCACCTACGATATTACCACTCACTTCCTTTTAAACAGATGAAAACTTCAAGGTGATTGTATTTATAATGAGTGTTTATAAATAAAACTGCCACGTACTCTGAATTTTGAGAAAATTGTAGTGGTCGCAGCAGTCTTTGCTCGTACAAACTACATGAGCTAGATAAAATGACTTCCCATGATAAAATATATATGGATATCTAATTATACACACACACATATATATATATATATATATATATGTATGTATATATATATATATGTATATATTAATGTGATAACATAATTTGTTACATACCACACTTGGAAACATTGACTGGTGAGAATGGTTACGTGGGAAGAGTTGCTCGGACACGAACTGACCTCCATTCAATTCCGTACTCAACCCGACTAGACCACCAACTATACTGAGTGAATTTGAATATGACTCGCAAGGGTGTGTACATCATTGCTCGGTGGCTAAGTGTTCTTCCAAGCTTCGAGAATTTTCTCTAACCATACGAAGACTGTCAACCCCCTCCCCACCTCCATGTTCCTGGTTCGTCTGTTCAACTTCTATAAAACGCCTGGATCCATTGCACACAAACACAGCTCCAATCTTGTATTGGATAATTGACGTCTTTCGCCTCCGTTCAACAGTACAGAAACCAAGAAGATATTGGGGTCACAATGATGGTGCCGTCAGACTCACCAACCAGATGGAAAAACTTGTCGTAAGCCGTAAAGTTTTATTTACATTTGGAGGAGCCAGAGACTCTACGTGCAGAGTCCTGTAATCTAGTTAGGATTATTCTTTAAGTTACGAGTGTTTGTCACTCTAAAATTTGTTAACTGTGTTATATATAATTAGGTTAGGTTTTGATAGTCAATCATGTTGACCATGTCATGAGGCATCTTTCATATCTCTTGCTCTTTCTACTCGGTCATTTAGACCAGTAGTTTCATTGAAGTGTGTCTCACTCCTTGACCTGTATGACTCTGTTCCAATCTGCAGCGCCTCTTGATTGGAAAGGAGGAATTTAGGTTGTTCAAGACCCGTTATTGAGACATAGCTAGCGAGTTGTCAGTTGTTCTTATTAACCGATGTGCATTGTGTTCAACTTTCTTGGGGTGCGCAATTTGTGGGTTTGTCACTGACCATCTAGCGTGGCCCGCGCCCTAGTAGATGTTTATGTTTAACTCCCCTCTGGGGCTGTATGAGAGCTTGCTGATTGTTAATAACCTTTATCTGAAATGTAGTTTGTGCCTATGTTTGAGTTTGGTTAAACGCATGATATCGGCAATTTTAATTATTAACAAGCCAGCCATTACTGCATAGAGGCCTAGAATCCTGAACGACAACTTTTTATAAGATATAAGGCCTGAAATAAATCAAAATTTAAATATCGCACCAGATATTTACGTTAAATCACAAAGGCTTCCCGACTAAACTCAAACCTCCGCAGGACAATTACCCTCATCACTTTTAAAGAATTAAACACAATTCCCACATTTAATTATTTAGTGTAAAACTAGAAAAAGTTACTTCACAGAACTTGTAATTTTGCCTAAAAGAATCAGTGAATATTAAAATCAAAACCATATTAAAAGACAAAAAATAAGTTACTTTAACATTATCTTCAAAGCAAAAAAGTCTTCAAAATAACCAGTAAAAGAAACATTATCAATTCAAAGAATTTAAATTACTGATAAGTTCCATATTGTATGTGAACGTTTTATTTCACGAGTTTTCTATATTATATTAATTTTGTGAGCATTCATTTAAAAAAAGGCCACATTTCTGGAGTTAACTTTTTCAAATAGATTTTGTTTTAAACATTAGCTGCATTCATTTATTCTTTGAAAAAAATCAATTCTCACAGTGGATTGACCATTATTGTTTTAGTTTCTGTCCTGTATTGACTTCTCGGAAACATGATTTTTAATAATTAATTTTCCTTATCTCTATTGATATAATCTTGAACTAATTGTTCGTGTAATTTGTTTTGCAGGTAGGGAAAAAACTGTAAACTAAGACCATTCTCTGGTTATAAATGGCGAATTTTTGTGGTTGACCTGGTATTGATGTTTATGACCTCAGAGCGTTTTCACGGTTGACCTGGGATCGATGCTAGTTAAATATTTATGACAAAGTCGATACCAGATCTCGGTTTGGTAACGCTTTCCTTGACTAGACTAAAGAGTATGGTTACGACCAATGAACCGAGTTTTTGTGTGCCAATTTCAAAACACCATTACATCTTATATTAGATTTGAAAGAGTATAATTTCGTAGTCAATGGATTTTAAGTTTTTGTAAATTAAAATGAACAGCAATTACTTGCTAGAAATGTATGACTGTAGGTAGGTCCTTAAAACCCTTTTAGTTATGGATAAAAAAAGTACCAGATGATCTATGCCTATTTAATACTACATACGTACCATATGTTCTTAAGGTTATTTTTAGAACTATATGTTTAGCTTGATATGTTGTGTAAATATTAGGACTAGTCAAAATAACCACCAACCTAACTAAGAATAAAATTAAAAAGCTCATTTTCATTTTTTCTTGTGTTAGCTAAAATCGGTTAGGTTATTGTAGATGTGGAATAGATAGGTCCAGTGTTTCTTTCAATGTTCTTGTGTGAAAACATGTCTCTGATGAATAAAAGTGATATTGTTTGAAAATAATGTAGTGTTATACCACACTTTGCCGAAGAAACATAGGATATACTATTCAACTTTATAGTTAATACCGTAAAAACCCGAAACATTCTTTAATATATTTAAATGTGTAGCTATCATCCATGTTGTTTACATTCTACTAAGATTACAATGTAATTATTTAAAGTTGGCTACTAGCTTGAATATTGGTTTCGGAAACCACATTATATTGAACGTTCAATAAATATTATAAAATATGGCATTTTAAAACTTAATTACATTTGTTTGAATGACAAACATTGTGTAGTTGTCCTACTTTTATTCTTTCATTTAGGTTAAATGCTTATAGAAAGTATTATTATATTACCAGTTTTTTTAAAAAAAAGCTAGCTCGTATATTGTATATTGCTTTCAAAAACCATATTATATCAAAAGTTTTATAATTATAATGAAACAATTTAGCAAAATACTTCATTAATTTTGTTTGAACGACATACTTTGTGTATAATTCTTACATTCAAAACCATAATTTATGTTATAGGCTTGTAGGAAGTACGGTATCTACTACACCCTAATTTTTGTAAGAATCCTGATATGAAGACTTTATTTCATACAAGAATTTTACTATATATTAGTATTTTGGTACGTACGATAATTAGAACAGCAGCATAAATTTCCATCTTGATGGTCTTTTATTCTAAACCTCATGACTTTCAAACCTTGTTATGTTCTTCAAACCTTTTATTAATAAATTTATTTCATTTAACTAATCAAACATTGATGTATCTTATATATTCAATAAAATTAGTGAACGATGTCAAAATGATACATTGCTTTGTAAGTGTGTAAGAAAGAAAGAAATATCCAGAAGTTTCCTTCTTTTTCACACAATGATATGCAGAGGACAGCGTGTCTCAGATGTCCATCCAGTTACAGTGTATATAGATCAATGGATCTACTCAACCCATTGAGCTCTACAATATAACTGGATGGACATCTGTGGCTGAAATTTTCGAGCTGTCGTCTGCATACCGTTGTGTAAGAGAGAAAGAAACTTCGGATATTTCCTTCTCTCTTACCACCCCTCAAGAGAACGTGGCATTTTGACATCGTTCATTAATTTTATTGGATATATGAGATACATCAATGTGTGATTAGTTAAATTAAATAAATGTGCTAGTAAAATCTTTGAAGAGCATAATAAAGTTCTAAATGGGTTAGTTTATCCCTTAAATAAGTTTATATAGCCTAATATAACCGATAATTTTTGAAGGAAGCTCTTTTGTAAGGCTTTATCTCGTACCAGAATCCTACCCTATAGTTGTGTTTAGTTAGAATAAAATACCTTACCAAAGGAAATTTCTACTTGCGTTCTAAATGACCGTTTATTCTAGCAAAATATTATATTTATGAAAGTATTCTGGTACGAAATAAAGCCTTACAGATTAGTATTATTAATTAAATCAGGGTTTAATAGATACTGTACTTCATACAAGCCTATAACCGAAATGATCATGTGAACCTAAGACTTTTATACAGATTATGTTATTCAAACAAATGATATATAGTTTTTACCTAACCTATTTCATTATAGTTATCAAACTTTAAACATAATATGGTTTCTGAAAGCAATATTCAAGATATGAGTCAAGTTAAAAAAAAAAGTGATGTAATAAAACTTTCTAATTTCTATAAGCCTATAATAACCTAAGTAATAGTTTGAATGTATGGCAGCTACACAAAGTTTGTCATTCAAACTAATGCAATCAAGTTTTAAGACAACTTATTCATTATATATATCGAACTTTCAATATAATATGGTTTCTGAAACCAATATACAAGCTAATATCCAACTTTAAATATAAGTGTAGTCTTGGCAGGCTGTAAACAAAATTGATGATAACTACATATTTAAATATGTTAAATATTTTATTCATATTTGTACAGTATTACCTGTAAATCTGAATTGTATATCCTTTTTCCTCAGAAAAATGTGTAAATATTTCACTATTTTCAAACATTAACACTTTTATTCATCAGAGACATGTTTTCTCATAAGAACATTGAAATAAACCGTTAAATCTGTCCCGTACAGTGTAGCAGACGATAAACTTGAGCGTCACGCTTTTGTCCTGGTAATGTGTATGTGTATGTCCATCCAGTTTATAGAGATCAATGACTCCACCCTAACCACCGTTTTGTTTAAAATATTCTCAAAATCGTTTTTGCCTTCCATCTATTAAAGCTTTGTGTATTTACACACTAAAGATATTAAAACACCATAGCTTTTAATTGACGGTACTTATGGCAGTACTATGGACAATAGTTAGCAGCGTTTTAGCTTCTTTTCTTTCCTGGCTATACCATAGCAACATTTTAATTTTACACTTTGGTTTAAAATATTTTTGACCTACCAACGGTTGGATATGTCTGTTTATTATGTATACATTTCCCTTCAAGTAAAAGCCCGTTGACACGGTGTTAGTGGACTAATGAAAGTTTAGAGGTATTAGCTTTCTAACTTGCTAGTTGTGTTTACACGCATTTTTCACTTGTATTAGTACTGCTTCTAAAAACATGGCTGAAAATGAAATTGTGCCAACTGATCTCTCTATTGGTGCAATTTTTTTTATCACTGCGTCTCATTTTTCGTTCAGTTTATTTATACGTATATATTAATTACGCTTATGTGTTAGGATCTAGAAAGGGTGAATATAGAATAAGAATGGGTGGCCAAATAAATTACAATATTTCAGTAAACGCAATGTATCCCAATTAGTTAACCTGTTTAAAAAAATTGTTTTACATAAACAAGTTAGTGATTAGTATGTCTCATATTTCTTAATTTCTTAATAGTTTAAAATGTATTACAGTTGATCCCAAATCATTATTATATTATTTTTCTTGATTTGTTTACTCACTTAGCCTACATGATAAATAAAATTAAACACAAATAAGGTCAATAAATACCAATACAACCCTTGGTTGGGCATTTTTTAAATAGATCTAATGCAGGTTTTTAAAACCCTGTTTTAAATTTGGGTATACTAATAATAAAATATTTTGTTAAATGCTAGCTTGTTAGGTCCAAAATATTCCTTAAAAATAATAATTCATTAATTTGTAGATTGGTTTGCTATATGATAATAATATTATGTTATGTATCTACTCAAGTTTCCAAAGCATTACTACAAAGTATTTGAAGTGTGTGGGCTGAACATTATTGATTAAAACTTAGAAAGGTTGGTTAAAGTGTCAATATGGAGATTGGAAAACGTTCCGAAGATAATGCGTGAAAACCACCGGCAATTTATACCTTACTTGTCGATAACGCGAATATTATGTTGACGGGACCAATCACGATACTACAATGTTGTATTATATTTTGTGATTGTATACAAACATTTTTTACACATACTACGTTGATTGGTAGGATATAATGGTTTGATAAAATTATTGATAACATTTGTTTACCGATATTAAATAATATCTCTCACAAGGCACATTTGCAATATTTACGTAGGCCTAACATTTTATTTTGGAAACTTCTAGAGAATATCTACACCTGGTATAACTTTACAATATCCTCTAGTGCAATATCCCTCGCACTTTTATCTTTATAAATTCGGCGCTTAAAGTTGCACAACAACTTATTCTTTTTATAACATTCCACAAATATGTATCTCCCACACAACCAATTCTTTAGTTGCCGTCGCATTGAATTGTTTACTTGCATTATTAAAGTTGGAAGGTGACCAACTTTTTCACTTGCAAGTAAACTTTCTTGTTAGTAGCTTGCTTGTCTATTTACACGGTGCAAGCTGTGCGCGCGCAGCCAAATTAATGTCAACTAATACCATGTCAACGGGCCTTAAATGAGCACAAAGTTTATGTGTTAAATTATTCTTAAACGCCTTTTTTTTGTCTTAATATTTATTGTTATAATAATTTATAAATACTTATTCTATAATTTTATTTTACACACAAAACAACAAATGTTTCTAACTAAAAGAAGTTGTACACAACTAACTTTATAACTTTACTGTTAGTTCTTTCGTTTTTTTTCTTATGTTGGCTAAACAAGGTTAGTTTAGTTTATTGTGGTTGTAGAGCGTGGTTGTTTGTTACTTGTTAGTGCTTCATCCATCCACCGTGCTCTTGAAGATGGTTAGATTCAAAAATAGGTTAGATTTAAATCTTTTAACTGAATTTTTATTTCATGGACTGAACTAAAAAAAACAAGTCGACAAGTAACCTTCAGAACGCGGGTTATAGCTTCAACTTCGTCTGGTCAAAACAATTTTGCCACTGATGTAAAGATTGCTGTTCAAATACCGGCCATTGAATTTATTTCTAACTTTTTTTATTGCTTCCATCACGCAATTGCGTGAACACTTCCTATAAATTCAACCTTTCTCATCCCTAAAATTAGTGAAATTAGTGTGTATGCATACAAACCGGACGGATAGTAAAATACAGTGCCAAAATATAAATAAGATAAGTTTTTTTCTATGTATTGAATCTTACTGCACCATAAAGGCCAGTCTACAACCAACACACCCGCTTGTCCTACTCGCAACTACGCAATCGCAAATACACTCGTAAATACACTCGTAATTACGCTTTTATTAAATACAAAATATACTGTCTACAATGAAAAGTCGTAAAACGGAATTTCAACCAATAGGAACAAACATATGGTGACCTGGCGGTCTAGGGGTAAGGTGTCAAGACTTCTGTGGTGGGGGCCCAGGGTTCAATCCTCGGTCCCGGCACAGATTTATCTGATTACCAAACCCTTCCTTCACCTCTGACAAGACATCTTGTGAATACATCTTGTGAATGTGGGGAATGCCAGGCCTCCACCGTGGCTCGGATCCCACGTTAAACTGTAGGTCCTCCATTTCATCTCACAATTACCCTACCATTACATATTAGCGTAAGTGCGTGCAACCCGAACGGGTAGTAAGACGCGGTGCTAATAATAATAATAACAATAATAATAATAGGAACAAACATCAATGATGACTATGAAAGTCAAATTCATATTAATGTTTTCAAATAAGAAATACATATTTAAAAAATATTTAAATGGTTAAATACTCATAATTTTAATTTAAAATCCTGTATTCATTACTATACATTTCCAAGCGTTTTTGTCATAGACACCCGCCTCGGTGGCATAGTTGGCTAACGCGCTAGTCGTGTTGAGCTCGACCGATGAGGACGGGGAGATCGAGGTTCGAATCTCAGTCGGGTGAACTGAGTTTTTTTCCTAAATGGTTCTCTCCATCCACGCAAATGCGGGTTCACTTTCTCTAATTCACCCTTCCCAATTCCTAATCCATTAGCGTAGTTAGTACTTAAAGCGTATAACCCGAACTGGTAGTAAGACGCGGTGCTAAATAATAAATATTAATCCATATTTCATTAGCATACCAGTATTTAATGAATATAAATCCAAACCATTACTAAGATACATTGAAACCATGTATAGTAGCATTATGTCAGATTTCAAACTGAATACAGTTTTTAAATTATCCTGGCTGAAGTTTCTGTTATATGGCGTTTGTGTTATGGTACTTCTAAAACTTCTACTTTCAGGTACATCGCACTTGAGGTTAATCCTCATAGCCGGTCTTATGATACGCCCTTCAAATTGAAGGCCCACTCGCTATACACTACCATCATCAAGAAAATAGAGCAATTGTACGGAGATTTCGGTGTGGCGGCTCTAAAGGGAGGTTTTATAGGTTGGTTTTATTATTAGATAATTGTTACATTTAAATTCCCGCCTTATAGGTCATCATGCCCCATATGGATTATTACTAACTTATAGCAAACATTTAAAGAAATATTTATATAGGCTAGAAAACTTTACATAGGCTACACAGATAATTGTAGCTTATTTAATCAATACTGATATTGGATCTAAGGAATTAATGAAAACGGCTAATTTTTTAAATAAAATGTATATATCATTGAAATAAAGACTTAATATTAGGCCTTATGCCATAAAAAAAGTGTCTTAATAAATTAACCATTAGTCAGTGCCGGATCAACACTAGCAAAAGTAGCATATGCTATGGGCCCCACACTTAATAGATCCCTGAATTTTCAAGGGTCCTCAATAGAAAATAAATAAGTAAATTGAAAATTTGAAAAATAACATAAAAATAGATTCTTGTAAGCTGTCTCGTTAAAATGGAAAATGCTTTTTTCACTATTTTATTCATTACACGCAAATACCTATTATTTTTGTCAAAACTACGCCAGGTTAGTACCACCTCTGAGTAATGTACTGACGTTTTCTGGCTGAATAGCCAATAAAAATATAGAATCACTTTATACTGTTCATGTAAATTACTTATATTTTAATATTTATGTGCAGTTTTAGAAATTCGGGGCCCCCTTTATAATAATATGCTACAGGCCTTGTACCAACTTATTTAATCCAGCACTGCCAATAGTACAACTATGATAATCCAGACTAAATGAGGAATGGGGGCGTGAAATCCAGATTAAAGAAATTAACAGATAAACTAAGGAAATTTAAATAAATAAAAAAAGTTATTGCACATGCACCAGAGAAAAGTTTTTTTTACTAGACATTAAGTTTATGTTAGGTACTTAGAAAATATTAGGGCCTTAATAGATTATAAAAATAATTTAAATTAGATGTAAATTGAGTGTTTGACCATTGTTATGAAATCCAAGCTAGGTGTACTTCTGAGGTGTTTTCCAAAATGGTGTTCTTCTCTCCTTCCACACAAATGTAGGTACACTTCCTTTAAATTCAACCGTCTTCATTCCTAGCTCAGGGTAATTAGTACATATGCTTAATACCCAAATGGGTAGTAAGATGCTGTGCTAAAAAATATTTTGAGGAGTGCCACAAAACACTTTGGGCTAGTATTTGTTTAGCTACCCACTATTAACTATTAACTATAAACACACTTTAGCCTATTTTAAATAATTTGGCCTTTTAAATTGTTCTTGTTGTCAACTTGTTTATTGAAAGAGGTGTTTAGATGTTGTTTGCTTGCCTCTAAATGTCACCAGCAAAGTACTGTAATGAGAAAACCCGAGTGGCATTCGTTCGAGCTCGTCATGGTCCTCACCGTCTGTTGGCGAGCTGTTTGCCGCTTGTCAACAGGATTGAGAATCATCAAGTAATGCTAAGGATCCTCTACACAGGAGCTACACTACGGCAGTGCTACAAGTTTATACAGGTAACTATTGAAAGTAGGAATAACTTCATTAATGTTGGATATCTTTGGCCAAGTAAGTTAAGAAGCTTTGGTTTTAATTAACTCTTTTCAAATCTGCCTGTGAAATGATATTTATAATTCTCTGTCCAACCCTTTCGCTCCTTTACGATGATTTAAATTCAAACCAAGAAACTCATTGGGGAGAGATTACCTCTTTGTTCTTGAATAGCTCGAAGAAAGTACAATAAAGAGGGGATAGTAACGAATCAGGAGGGGGGGGGGGGGGAGACGACG
>CABFVX010001828.1:0-28626 GCA_902151425.1 Timema shepardi | reverse complement strand
AATGCCAAGGAATGCTCTACATTTTAGTTGTTTGGCAATAATTGGATTTAAAAGCACAAATTTTATTATAAAAGAGTAAATTAATAAATATATTTTAAAACAATAGAATAATTTACATTTCAAATCATATACATAAAGTTGCCATCAATAGTAAAAAGAGTAAATACCGGTAGTCAAAACTTGATTAAAATTTTTAATAAGTTTATAAAAATTTGAAAAAAAAAACAACAACTATTATTGTTAATTCTTTTGTCCAACGTGTTTACATTTTATTGATGGAGATCTTTTGACATGATATCATCAGTTTGGAAGTAAAAACTAGGTTGAAAGCATTGTGAAATTAAAAACAATTAACCATGTAAGTGTCTAACAGCAATATAATTTACCTTGAAAAAAAAAAAGGAGTCCTTTATCATTAGAAGAGACACATTGAAAACATACAAGGTTCAATGAGTGTTTTCAAATGATAAAAGAATATTTCTGAAAATTCAAAACATTATACTTCACTATCAATTACTTTAATTACTGTACATTGTTTCTACACTTTCTAAACACTTCTTCAATTTTCATGAAAAACTCAGTCCACCATGTCTCTACAGTGGGAGCAGTGATATCTTACCAGGAAAAGTTTTCTAAATGTCCATTGGCCAAACAATATCATGTGCAAGACCATATGTTAGTTTGTTGTTGGTTTTGGCAGTCAGAACATTCACACAAACAAACAATTTGTTTTAAATTATTATATTATTATTATTATTTAAACACGGACTTATGAAAATAACTGTTTGGATCTCTCTTTTTGTGGAAGCAGTGTCTCTGGTTGAATTAAAAACAGCTTTTCAAACAAGAACTTCTAAAATATGGNTGCTCTTCTGAAATTAAGATGGTGAACAGGCCAAAACAAGGGCGGTTGATGTCGCCATACAAACCGTCAAGACAGTTGTGTTCTTTGTTGTTTACAAAATAAAAACTTGTAATTTTTTTTAAAAACTATTATATGGTATGGCTCTCTCTCTAAGTTACTGGTATAAAAACAAATGTATTTATTTTGGTGGCCAATTATAACAAGATATAAAGTGTGAATATAATACTTGTTAATTATTTCGTGTACTATACTATCTTTTGTCGCCACAACCATGAAAGTAAAAAATATTAGACCTATAGTTTTATTAAAATATTTTGTTCATCAAGTTACAAAAATGTAAATTATAAAGTAATCCTTAGGGAAGTATTACTAAACTCATTAAATTATACTTTTTATTGATAATATAGTAATCACTAAGCAAATATTAATTATTTCTGAATAGGTTGACATTAGTCACTTTCAGTCGATGTTTGCAATAGAGCACCTTCTGCTATCTGTCAGATACTTGCATTGTTCCACTTTGGTGGAGCTTACTAGATATGGGGATAGTTTAATGAGTTGAGGTAAGACTGATACCTTGCTTGGTTCCACTATGGTGTAGCTAATAGATAGGGACATAGTGTAATCAGTCAAGGTAAGACCTTTGAGAGTAAATGGGGTGATTTTTTTTTCTTTACAGAAATATCAAAGATCGCAGTTGCAGAGGTTTTGGGCAACTCTTAAAACGGATAAGCAGAGGAAGGAAATGGAAGACGCTGTGATGAACTTGAAAATCACACAAGTGCCCGAGTAAAGATTAAAAGTTCTTTGTTTATAGCATTGTCGACTTAGATTCTTTTGTTCTGTTCGGTTTAGAAGAGTGATTGCTTGGAACTAAATACAAACTAATATTTTCTTTTAACTAAATTGAAACTATGTTATGCTGTTTAATACTTATGTATGTACCAATATTATACTAATATATTGTATTGATTGTAAGTTTTTAAAATTGCCTGTTATGATATTTTATAGAAAGGCCTTAAACCTAACTTAAACCTAATTAACTAAACCGTGGTGACCATTGGGATGATTGGCCTTTCTGGAAAGTTACTTATGGTACCAGCCAGAAGGAATCAAATCCAAGACCCATAGGTTCGTACCCAGGTGCACTGACCACTATACCATGGGACCGGTTACCAAATGTCATTGTGCCCAAGCCTTAGCTTCGACGATTAATAACCCGCTTTGGTGGTTGAATGGACTAAGGAAATGTGATCCAACTAGTAGCCTGTGGGCCAAATACAGCCCATGCTCACTGAAAGTGTGGCCCTCATAGTATACTGGAGGAAAATTCAAGGGTGGTAGATGTCAAATAGCTAGTAATAAAAATAAAAATATTTATTTGAAAAGGCCTTGATTACATTTTATTACACATTTATTTGCTTAGTAAAAAATCTATAAATATACATTCATACTGCTAAGTTACTTTGTGTGTTTGTGTGCGTACTTGAATATTCTATAATACATTTTTTGGAAGTAAAATTTGAAAGATTCTACCAACCTAAAATACAATATATAAATAAGTATTGAAAGTAATTGTTTATTAAGTGTTGTTTGTAGGCCTATATTAAGTTGATGTGACTACTAAATATATCTTCGGCCCACGGTGCAAACTGATTATCATATCTGGCCCTTGGGATGAAAAGTGTTGGACCACCCTGGTCTTAGAAGACGTACACACAATATACTGAACTGCCAATGACGGGGAGATCAGGGTCCAAATTACGGTCGAGTGTCATGATTTTTTTCCCACTCTGCCTACGTACAAATTTGGGTACATATACTCTAAACTCAACCCTCTTCATTCCTAACACATTAGTGTAATTAATACATTTGAGTATAGACCAAATGGGTAGTAAGACACAATTCTGGATAGCACCAGCTACTAAGAGCTATTGTTGATATCACAGCCACTGGCGACTCTGCCTTAAAATATGAGTGAAGAATGACCCTAAGCACGGGATGATCCCTGGATAGCTCAGAGGTAGAGCATTGATACACCAAGCTAAAGGTCCCGGGTTCGATTCCCGTGTACATGTGTCATTTTTCAATTTATTCAATTATTAATTTTTCTGCTACCACATTTCGAATATTTGTGGTCCTCTAGTAGTTTAAGAGGAGGGGGAAACTGACCCCGACACCCCCACCCAATCGCAAGCTTATGCCATCTCCTTTGGCCCTGAAGTTGTCTACAGCAGACACGACCATGTCTGTCAAGTTGGAATCGGCGTGCGAATGAAGGCAACGTGTCAGCAGATGGATCAATGTGCGAAGTCTAATCAAAATAGGGGTATCTAGTGTTTGCGGACAAATAATTCGAGTTGAACTATTTTGACAAATGAACTAGTCTAACTAGTTCACCTACTCGTAGAATAAAAGTCATGTTCAAAGGGAACTATGGGGCGACACAAAAGAAAGCAATCATGAATCTTCAGAAATTCTCGCTCATAAAAAGAAGCTGTGGTTCTTCCATGGAGTAATATTAGCCATGCCCCATGTGCGGGTTGAAAGGGAGTTTATCGTTTGGTATTTCGTCACCTGAGAGTGCAAGTGTTCTATGTTCAATTTTTGAGATAGAACACTTGCATTCTCGAGTGAATATTTCCCTTGTTCAGTAATGCTAGCTACCCCCTCTCCGCCTTCCCCCAGTTCCAAGCAATAATCACCAATATCTTGATTTATATAATTTTAGAATAATAATTTAATCCCGCTTCAGTGGCCGAATAGTCTAAGGTTACTCTTATGTTATAAGGCAGTGGACACATCGTTGATCTGCACTGACTAGTTCAGCGAGTTTAATTGTGCTATGTATTATTTCATAAATAAATCGAAATAAAATCATTGATTGTTTGTTTTTACAACATAGTCGTAAGCGAAGGCATAATTGTAGAATGCGGATTCATCCATTTTTCCAAAAAAAGTGAAGAACTAAATTTATTATTCACTCTGTTTGAAGACTTGCGAGAAGACGATCCTTTCGGGTGTCGAAGTCATCATTTGATGAGTTACATGTTAGTTTGAAAGATACTTTCTTTACAGTGTCAGAACATGAAAATGTGGAACTGCACACTGCTAGTCCAGATGATTGTCATCACTTTGAGGTATGTCTTAAGAATTATTGTTTGTAAATAGTTTTGTGGGGTTGGTTAAAATAGTGGTGGGGGAAGGGGAAGGTTAATTGATCCAACACAAGTTACTGTTATTGGAAAAAATATTTATATTTTATAATATGAAATAATATTTTTATATATTTTCTAAAAGAATGAATTTGGAGGATTTTCATTGAAAATACATAGAGGGATGAAATAATTGAATTTTACAAAGAGAACATATATTTTCACTGGTTAAACACAAGTGTATTTATCTGTTGTTGTTCTCCGTTGAAGAAGCTGGAATCATTGTTCCAACTTCCATGGACCCGAACATGTTTAGTTAAAAAGAGACAGTTTAAGGAACCGAGTCGTAGCCGGGCTTATTGATGGAATTTCTGAATCATTTCTTATTTGTGAAATTAAATGAAGTACTCCCATTTGGAATTGTAGTGTATGTCAATAATTTATGGCAGTAGTGGCAGTACTCCGTTAAAACAAAGGTGCTGGTTTGAATTTTTATTATTTTTCAGAGCCTTTTATCATCCTTATTTCAACATCATACAACTTTCTTTTAGATGGTTTGTTTGCCTTACTTTTATACTGTACTTACTACAGTTGGAGGAGTATTTATTTGCTTCTATGACATCATTAACACATGCTTGGCAATCATTCCCATGGCTGTCCTCAGTTTCCCGGGGGCTGTTGGTTTTTGATAAAAACATAAGTTGGCCATAATAAATATACTTTTTTTTAATGGGTTTGCAGCTGAACCACTTTTCTTGAGCCCTTTCTCTTTTTTCCTCGATTTAATGAAGGAGTATCTGACATTTCCCCAGTGCTTGATGACTTCCTTCCCTAGAAAACCACAAACAAATTAGCCAAAATATTAGCTACGCAAAAATCACGGTGTGTATGTGTGTGTTTGCGTGTGCACTTCTATGTTATGTTTTCTTAGGGTACTTTATCAGGTCTTTTTTTTAGTTAGGTATTTGGCGAGTGGATGTAGTATTACAGATCTTCATTAAATGTTCCGAATTGGTAAATCAATTGCCAGAGACATCATCATTGACGTTTGGAAAGTCATTTGGCTCATGATGCGGCCAGACTGCATGCCAAAGGAAACGAAAAACTTAGGCAAACTATTTCCGAAGGATATTACTAAAGCCGAGAAAATTTTCCTTTTTATTTGGGAGCTGTTGACTGTAAACATTTCAGGATTGTTAATCCTGAAGAGATTGGTTCCATGTGATAAAACTCTACACATAATTTTTCTTAAGTTTTACTAGCTGTCGCATATTCAAATTATCGATTCGTTTTTGTGGATATTGGAAGTTACAGCAAAGAGTGTGACTCATCCACCTTCAACATATAAAGTTTGTGGAAAGCTATTAAAGAAAAATTCCTGCAACTACCAAAAGAAAACCTACTACCTGGAACAGAAGGTCCAAACATTTCATTTTTCTTCTTCGGGGACGGTGCTTTCACTCTCGATGATCATGTTATGAAGCCCTATGGTGGACAAAGCTTGTCTCTCAAGAAAAAAAGTCTTTAACCATCGGCTATGTCATGGTCGAAGATATGTTGAGTGCTCCTTCGGGATCTTATCGAACAAGTGGAGAACCTTCCATTGTCCTCTTAATGTACACATCGACTTTGCTATGAACATTGTAAAAACATGTGTGATTCGCAGTGGCGTGTGGTGAATATTTTTATAAGGTAAGCTATCAAGAGTTTTTAAATGTGAAGATTAAATTTTATGTTAAATATATTAAGGTACATACCTTATTTGTAATTGAGCTGGATTCTTCTATTCTCCTGAGCAAATTCCTCAATCACAAGAACGTAAAACTGCAGATTTTGCCTTAATTATTGTAGAAGACCTTTTTAAATGGATTTAACTGACAAGTCTGTGAGCCTCTCTTGGTCTTGTAAATTGCGTGCATATTTTTTTATTCTTTTTAATGCTGAGAAACTTCTCTCAACCGAAGCACTTGTTGTCGGAATGGTTACAATAAGTTCACACACTTTTACTACTTGACAATATGCTCTTTGTAGATAGTTTTATTTAATAAAAATAAGCAAATCACTGACATTTTTGTGACGCAAATCCTGTGAAATGTAGGTGACTACAAGCTGTGATCTTAGAGAAGAGAAATCAAACATATTACCATAGCAGTCCTTCAAGCTCTGGAAAGCCATTTCGGGGAAACTGCATTTGTATTGTTCAAAATTATTTACATGTAAGAGTTCTAAAAACATAATGAGTCCAAGTTCTTGAACCTATAACTTAGTTGTATTATAAGTGTGTCCAAAAT
Source organism: Timema shepardi (assembly GCA_902151425.1). Taxonomy (NCBI): domain Eukaryota; kingdom Metazoa; phylum Arthropoda; class Insecta; order Phasmatodea; family Timematidae; genus Timema; species Timema shepardi. Next base: position 22,315 of record CABFVX010001828.1, on the reverse strand, counting down.
CTCACAGTTTAGGCGTTTGTTATATATTTTTACACCAAAGGTGTAAGAATTTATTGGCCTTTTTTTTCAGGCTCATTCACGTCCGACTCTTGATTGGTTTTTATCCAGATTCTCTAAAATTCTTCATGCCTGTTTTTCAATTGATATTGAAATTCCTTTACTTTGTTTATGCAATAACCGATGTCATTAATTTTGGCTTGCAATATACAAATAATCTATCAGTAAGAGGGAAAATATCAGCAAATGTATTTAGTGGAAAATTAAAATTGAAATCACGTATCGATACTTCAAATCCACGGACAGCAATGTACGCTTCTTGATCCCATTTTTCCTCTGGATCTGTAATCTTATCAAACAACGAACTTAGTTGATTCCTATACTCGTAAACAGTTTCAATCAATATATAATTTTAATTCCAGCATGTAGAAGTTACTCTTGGAAGCCTTTTCTTCATTTATTCATCCAGAGCTCGTGTTCTTTTGGCTGATTTAAAAAAAAATATGCTAGGCCATTCAAAGTAAGAAAAAAAAATTCTGCAGTTTTTCATAAGGGGCACGCCCTGCGACAATACAAGATTCAGCTGGTGAGCGAGGCAGTGTACAAAAATTGCATTCAGAAATGTATCTCTTACTTAGGAATGCAATCCATTTAAGTGCCCAGCCATGACCGCAGACACAAATTTAAAGGTAGAGTTTATGTAAACCTACTTAATTTATGTTGCTCCAAACACTGTAACTTTTTGTATTAGATAATAGGCCCTAGTAATTTTCTATCTCCTTGTAATAAGTTGTTAATAAGTTTTAATGGAATCTTGTGTGTTCTAAGTTGTATATTAAATATGTTAGTCTTATGTAATTTTTGTTGTCAACTGATCATGTCTCAACAGATTGTACTCATTTAATGTTAGTAATTGATCGCAAGGTTGTAGCCAGCCAATAATTTCAGGTGGGGGGGATGAAGGGGTTTGGTGGGCACATTCCCCAATTGCCAGAGGATAGAAAACATTCTAAATGACAAACACCTATAGGAGCTATCCGAAGTGTTTTTATGACAACATAACCCCTAACTTCCGGAGGGAGGCCAGTACAAATTCTGAATATTAAAGACCTTTAGAAGCTATCTGAAATGTTTTTTTTATGGCAGCATAACCCCCTAACTGCCGGAGGCTAGAAAAAATTCTGAATACTAAACATCTCAAAGACCAGAATAACATATATATTTGATTATAGCTCAAAATATTTAAAAAAAATATTCAAATACAATATTTTTATTTTTAATAGCACTACAACCATGGAGTTACTTTACGGAGGACTAATCCAAACAAATTTACGACTGTGTAGATCAGGAAGAATTTTTTTTATATTTAAATAATCTTGAATATCATTGCCTTTATGCTACCCTCTCCATTAAAGGAACACGCAAAAACATTTGCAATTTTAGTTCCTAATTTGTTAAGCTCTGACTAAAGAAATTCATACAATTCGTTACTGCTATAATCATCTACTACTGTTGATTGCAGCAAACTTTAGTATACTTTAACATGATTCACAAAACTAGCACAAATAGCTAACTGATCCATTACGCCGACCTCTTGTGTACCATATATCCACCATCAAACTATAAACGACTGATTCCCGAAGATTTCTTAAAATTAAATTTTGGTCCAATAACTTTTTTATTTTAATATTAAATTTATTTGGATAAAAACATACTCAGTGAATCTATTTTGTTGTACAATACAACGCACAATTTTCCTCTGAGAAGAGACATCAGGAGGGGGACACTTCTTCACTTCAAACTTGTATAGGATGGGGGGAAACGTCATTGTTTCAAATTTGTGAGAGTCTATTATGGTGCAAGAGATTTTATTACGTTCCCCTAAATAAAATCACGTCCCAAACCGAACACAAATTGTTATAACTTAGTGTATCTGCACATCAGTTTGTTAAAAAAATAGGGGGGGGGGGGGTTAACGCACGACTTAATAAACACAAAGAAAAATTCTTTCAATTTATTTTGATTCACAAGCTTTAAATCTTAGTCAGATATACACGGATAATGTTGGTAGCGTGTCCGTCTGTCTGCTGGGATAAAGCCTGTGTTACACGGGGCTAGTTTACTGACCACTAGTAAAAGTTGGCTAGTAGCCTTGTCACACGAGCTAGCTAGAAACTAGCTGTGAGTACAGTATTTGCTAGTTGGTTGTTGTGTTAAAATATCATCTGAGGGTGGACTATGGTAAGCCCATGTTTAATTTCTATTAGCACTGGCGCTATTTCGCGGTGTTCACACGGAGATAGTTGAACGCCAGTTTTTAGTGGCGAGTCGGTCACGTGACCTTGTGTTGTCGACTGGCGCTAGTAAAACACTCACCAGCGAACTATTTATTAGCCCAGTGGTTCTCAAACTTCTTAGTCACGCGGACTCTTTAACCAGGAAACAACCGATTCGCTGACCCCTTGGTTTGGGATAAATGATAAAAATAATAATTTAACCCTATTTTTATAGTATGTTAAAGCGATAAATGAGTCAGAAATCATAATATTTTTAATGTAAATATAATTACAATAAAAATAAAATAAATGAAAGTATTATATTTGTACATCTTTAGGCATAATGATATTTTTAAATAAATGTAAAAAAAGAATTACAATAAAAATTAAAAGAAAATTTAATATGTATTATATTTTACATTTATAATCATGATAATTTATGTGAGGAATGTAACTGCTTGTGTGACTTTAAAATATCAATGAGATCGTCCCACAATGATAGTTCGTTGATTGTACTAGCTAATAACATTTTACTACATTATTAGTGTTATTTATAAGTATTTAGAATATCAAAAGTGACAACGACAAATAATATGATTTGACGAATGATTTTTTATTTGACATCATTTATAAGGTCTATGAAAATTGGACTGTAGCTAATGATCTCTTTTAATCGAAACAATTAAACTTGTTCCTGTCTCCTTGTGCATTTTTTCTTCTACAGGAAGATTACGCTTCAAACATGCCTTTTTCGTGGTGTCCTCCTAAAATATATAATATGTAAATATGTTTATAGAACAAAACAATATTGGTTTTGAGAACTAAATATCTTCTGCTCTTTTACCATAATGGGATTCAAACATATACCTAGTCAAAATAAACGCAACGTGTCGAATACCAAGTTAAATATTTCCTGTGGAAAATAAACTAAAGTACACTCACCACCTGAGTTTACTTGGATTACAGCTCAAAATGTAACTAGAAATAGTCCCTAATATATTCCTACGCCAACAGCTGACATATTTCCCTTTGGACAGCTGTATTGAAAACATATGGTAATTTATGAATGTGATAGTTAACCACAGTAATTTATGCCAATATTATTTATATTTATTTGAAGTCGGGCAATAAACTTATTTATCGTTATATTCAACTTAAAAAAATTATGTATTGACAGCACTTTCACAAAAGGTCTAACAAATATTGATTTAAAATGGTGACCGATGAATTTAAACCATGTGATTGATCATGACGCAAACAATAGAATGATGCATGCATCCACGCAGTTGATAAACATATTTTATTAATTTAAATATTTCAAAATACAATAAAATAATCATAAAAAAGAAAATTCTCAACGTTAAACGTTTAAAAAAAATTACAAGCATTTTCTCTTTTCCAAGTAAATACGATGCCTGTATCAAAAGGTATTAATATATGCACTATATTACACATTCTTGTTAACATTCCAAAACAAAGAATAAGTACTTTTAATTATGTTTAAAATGTTGTTTCGGATTGAATACATAATTTTTATTAAAATTAATTAAATGGTGCGAGAAAATTTAAGTTTAAGTTATTTTAAATGTAAAATATAACATGTAATTAAAAAACTTATTATTTATAACAAAATAATTATCTTGTACAAGTGTTGGAAACCCAAAACCTAAATATATGATTTTTCAACTGTCATTCAGGTAAAAAGCTATGGTGAACATATTGTAGGTTTACCTTTATCTTTTTACGAATGGACATTTGGAACATCTCTTAGAAAATACAAATATATTCTTTTATGGTCAACATTGATAACATTTTACTATATTATTATTGGTTTTATTTTATAGGTATTTGAATACAAATATATGTATATCAAAAGATACAGCTACAGATCACATGGTTTGACGTATGAATACGTGAAATGAGATCTATCAACTTATTCGTACTGTCTGTCACACATGCCAATTCGTTAGAAAATTGGGGTGTATTTTAAACGTGAAAGGAGCTACCTCAAATTTCAATCTGATAATAAAGTAACAATGGACTGCGATGAATTACACTGAACCGGTCCATGGGCGTAAGGTGGGGGAGTGTGGGGTTCAACACCCCCCAAAACTCTTCCCCCACGAAATTTTCCAAAGTTTTTATATAAGGCTTAGCTTAGCTTATGAAAAAATTCTTGTGAGCACTTCTTAAAATAGCTTTTAAATGTGTACAAATTTTCATGAATTTTCAGGAGGAAGAATACTCCAAATAGATTTTATGAGTATTCAAATTTCAAAAATATTTGGAGGGGGGAGAGCACTATTCTAGATATCTGTTTAGAGAGTATAATTTTCAAAAATTCTCCAAATGAGGATCACTACAAATAACTTCTAGGAGCATCCAATTTTCCAACATTAGCTGAGGGAAAGGAGGGTATGAAGTCCCTAAAAAGCTTTTTTGTTACTTGCCCGCACCCTACCCCAACACAAAAGTTCCACCATTACTGTATTAAATAAAAATTTTCTTATTTGTTGGGGTTTATTAGTAAGTCTAAACATCATGTCATAAAATTAAGATTTTGAACTTCCACACCCCTCTCCTCCTAAATTAAATTCTCTATACGTCCATGGACTGGTCTATTTCATTTTCAAATAGTTCCCCTCTTCCCCCTCTCCTCTTCTTCAAGATATCGAAGCATCAGATTTGTCTCAAGGAGACGTGAAATCCAAACTAACCAGTTCTAACCTTGAAACTGACCTGAACCTCACAACGTGAAAACCCGTTACATTGGTAACAATATGAGAAAAATACCCAGGCGGGTACCGAGAATCGAACTCGGTTTTCTTCGTTTTGGATCGTATGCAACTATAGAGAGATAGCGCAGCTGAAGTGCTCCTCCAACAAATACCCTCTTGATCGAATTGTCTGATCGGTTCATCTTTACGTCAATCCGGGGTTATTACATGTTGACAACCGTTCAAGTATATATTAGATACCCCTCCCCGTCCTTTACAACTTTAACAAAAGCTCCTCCCTCTTTATCGCCCACCGGACACTGGAGTAGCGTGGCCGTGGTAGCCGAACAGTTCCGGTTTGTTCCTCAACTCAGACGTGTCAGTCTCGTGGCGGCGATAGAACAGTACGCATGCGCGAGGTGGACTCGGTGACAGTCCACAGTCGCTGCACGCCGTTACAACAAACAACATTCTGCTCGACTCAACTTCAGCATTGTTGGCCCGGGCTTTGTAGATGAAAACCAAACAAATATGTCCGAGTTTTATCTGAGAGAATATCGTGAGAGTGAAAATATTATGAATCCGGGTTGAATTTGGGAGCCATTAGAATATTATATAATTTCAAAAGTGATGGGTTTTTTTCTGACGATAAATGTGAACAAAGACAGTGGTTCATCAATATCAAAACTTGCAATATTCACTACCTAACTTAAGTACTAAATTTGATTTTTATTTCGATAACATTTCCGAAGTTAAGTGGCTAAACTTAATAAGTGAGAAACAAATATTTTAATAATTCAGCTTCAAGAGTTTAATCGCCCTGAGTGTAATTTATAAGAGTTTAAAAAAAAGTGTTTTCGTGCATTTGGGATTAATGCAATTCTCAAGTTCGCGTGGTAAGACAGGATAAAGAAAAGGACGTAATATTCAAGTAGGGTAAATTATGAGGTCAAATTTACCATTTTTAAGATATGTGGACATTATTTAAAAATACTTCCCTCCCCCCCTCTATTTCCCTCTTAATAGGATAACTTCTATTAAATTGTGTCATGAGATAGCAATTTCCATTAAAAGTAGCCAAAAAAGTTCAACTTTAAATACTGTTTTAAATAACGTATAGAGATCAACGAGTTCATCCAAGCGTTCATATTGTTATTGTATTCCTTGAAATAGTAATTCTTACATACAGTATGTACTGTCATTCGCGTTGTATCGTAATGCTAAGTATGAGAACATTGTTGTAGATTAGAGGGTTTATTTGAAATTGAAACTCATGTGCTCAGCGTTTTACATCTCTCTGTATGACTTTATCTTGAGTGGTTTTCAGATAAATAAAATTCCGGACAACTTAAAATCAACTCAAGTTCATATTAACCCTAAAAACACTATCAAAAGTTCTATTTCAGTATTAAATTACACTCAAAATTTGAAAGCAAATTAAGCTATTTATTTAATAAACTATTTTTTGAGGGTTGATTTAACGTTATCTACTTATAAGTGAGAAATAATTAATTATTATTTCAACAAGTCGAACTCAAGAGCACTAACAAATGTTGTCCTAATGTTTAAATCTTTCATTCTTATCCCATCCGTTTAGTGTTAATTTATTACCTTCATTCCGGTACAGTTTCAATGGGTTGAGCGCTGCTCCCGATTCGTCCTGAAATACCTTAGCGTTAACTTTGTTAACCGTGATATATATTTTTTCTCGTAAATGGTATTTTCAGTGGATTGCAAAATGTATGATATAATTACCGACAGCTCGATTTATTTACGTAAACTATCAAAGAAATAGTAGTTAAACAAGTGTGTTCATAACTCGAAAAATAACTTTATTCTTCATATAACTAAGAAAGTAATTTATAACACTTTAAGTACTTATTTATTCTTAGGAAAATTTCAATTTACAAACATTGAAAGCTTTGTTTAATTCATCGTTTACATTAATTAAGTACCATGAAGGAATAAGAGTAACATAGTTTTGAAGCACAATCGAGGACTATCCGAATTCACAATGACAACCACTGACGTAACGCTCCAAGATATGTTCTCTTCCTTGGGAAACGTTACGAACGACTCTGAGAACTCGACAGGGTCCCCAGGTCAGCTTGTTGCTGACCCCATGACCTTGAACGTACCTTACACAGTATGCGAGGTGCTGGTGGCGACGTGCGCCGTCATCGGGAACGCCCTGGTTATCGTGGTGTTCAGGAGGGAACGACGACTGCGTCGCCGCACCAACTATTACATCGTGTCGTTGGCTGTGGCGGACTTCCTGGTGGGTCTTGTGGGTATCCCCGCGGCCCTGTTGGCGAGCGTTGGTCACCCTCACCACCTGCACGCGTGTCTGTTCACCGTGTCTCTTCTGGTGGTGCTTTGCACCATCTCCATCTTCTGTCTGGTGGCGGTGTCCGTGGATCGATACTGGGCCATTCTGCACCCCATGGCATACTCCAGAAACGTCCGCACCAAGACGGCCATAGGTAGGTCGAGCTTTGTTCCTTCTTAAAGTCTACAGATAGGTTGAAATTTGTCCCTTCTTAACGGCCATAGGTAGGTCGAACTTTGTTCCTTCTTAAAGTCCATAGATAGGTTGAGATTTGTTCCTTCTTAACGGCCATAGGTAGGTCAAGCTTCGTTCCTTCTTAAAGTATACAGATAGGTTGAGATTTGTTCCTTCTTAAAGGCCATAGGTAAGTCGAGCTTTGTTCTTTCTTAAAGTCTACAGATAGGTTTAGATTTGTTCTTTCTTAAAGTCTACAGATAGGTTTAGATTTGTTCCTTCTTAAAGTCTACAGATAGGTTGAGATTTGTTCCTTCTTAGCGTCCATAGGTTGGTCGAGCTTTGCTCCTTCTTAAAGTCCATGTCGTTTTTTAAAGGCCTTTTCTAAAAATTAGACTTTATTTTAATGTGCGTGTGTGGGGGTGGAATAAGTAATTAAAAAACAAAAACAAATGTTCGTAACATTTGACTCGATATAGCAAATCATAATTTCGTGGAGAGTCAAATAAAATGTTGGTTGCAATTCCATGGAAGATATTTAGCAGATTAAAAATGTATTATCATAATAACTGAGAGAATCATTTATTTTAATGATATTCGCGTGAAATAGATTTTGTTACATTTAGGGGCATCATACAAAATATATTTGGGCGGAGGAGGCCGGGCGGGGGTGAGACAAGGAATTTACAAATTCTAGGCATTCTTAGATTTAAAATATTCCCAGAATCCCAGGTGACAAGGGCAGTGTTGAGAACACCGGTGGTCTGGGAAAATGGTAAAATTCAAGGCGATAATTTGGCCTTGAATCGATGTTTTAGGCAACTGGATTTTTCAAGTTATTTAATGATGGATTTTTTCCAGTTTCAAATGTTATTTGTTTTGAAATTCAACATGATTGCATGTAGGAAAACTGACAAGTTTTGGCTCGTAAAAACTCCAAGCTTTATAAAGAGATCAACTTAAAACATTACCTAACCTTCTTAAAGCTACTATTATCAATTAGTATAGTAGTAGTAGCTCCTTAAAACTAGTAGGAAGTAACAACGGCGCTACTAACCTACTTGATTAACTAAGCTTTCTATACAATCTACTACAGAAGATATATCCTTTCAATGTTTGATGAGTTATGAAGTTGGGAACGTTTTAAGAGTAGGAGCAGACAGTTGAGAAATTTAAAATTTGTATGTACATATCTGCGGTAAAGAACTTTAATAATCGAAAGTACTGTGGTACATAGTAGTCTAGAATTTTCCAACTCAAGATCTCAACTCTCCAAAAAAATTCCCAACCTTCAAGCTTTTCCTCAACATTGGAGGGGGTTTGACACTCCTGTCTACTCCTCCCCCAAAGTATTATAATTTGTTCAAAATATTAAGCTGTGCAAACAATTTAGAGTTATTTCTAAGTGCTCACTTTTCTAAAAGACAAAACCCGCTACCTAGGAAAGTATTTTAATCGAATTCTCGTGTTTACAAACTCGGAAGACAAACACAATATCCAATTACTCTTTATAATTAACTCTTAGCTGAAGAATTACCGTCTCGTTTCGACGTCTGTTGTCACTCTGCCCGTTTCTTTCCAGAGTAACACAATCAGCTAATTCCTTTCTCCTCTGACAACTTACTGACATTTGGGATAGGTTTGTTTTTACACCGCCTTTTCGCTACTCGATCGGTTTATACGTATTTAGTATTATATTAGTAGGAAGGTTACATTTTAAAGGAAACGTATCCGCATTTACATGGAGAGAGAGAGGAAAACCATCTAGGCAAAAAAACTCGGTACACCCGACCGGGATTCGAACCCAGCTCTCCCCGTCACTGGCAATCCAGTATAACAATAGAGTGACGCGTTAGACGAGGTGTGTTAAGATCATTTGATCAAAATTGAAAATACTGGGGGATGAAGGGAGGGCACATTTAAAAACATGTAATATTGTCGCCATATTTAAGTAAAAAATAATAATTTGGAATACCTAAAACATAAAGAATCTTAAAATTAAACAACGTTGTAAGATTTACTCTTTATTTATTTAAATACATTTTTATATATTTATTTTCAGCAAGGGTGTGAGTGTTAGACTTTAAATTGTGTGTTGAAGTCATTTTCATAATTTATGACAAATGAATGCGTGTCTGTAAGACGTGATTTCTCAGGTGGTTGTTCCTTTTCATGAGAGAAGACAACTTTTCACACAATTTATGTGTGACCAAACATGGATCACTAGTTGAAGAACCCGGCGTTGCCCGGGAGAAAGGTTTTTATTTTGATTATTGTACGTGGAATATAACTTTAAAGTAAGCTCCTTTAAGCCCTGCGTTGCCTGTGTACTTTATTTCTTCTGGCCCGGTTTTTAATTAATTTAAAAAAATACTTAATAAAAAGTTTAAATTTTGGCTTTGAGGTGCACACGCTCGTGCACAGGGGCTAGGTACTAATTTTAAAATTTCAGACCTCGGCATGCAGTTCTCAACAAAGACAAACTCTTCATTTTATGAATATGTTCTCAACAAAGACAAACTCTTCATTTTATGAATATAGATATTTGGTTTGCAAATTTAACCATTTTAGTGAATTTAACTCTGGTGTATAAAGAGTAAAAATTGGGTACATCAACTTCATGTATTAGATTTTCCAAAATAATGACTAATTTTCAAATGTCATAATCCCTAATTGTGTGTTTCAACAACGTTTATAAGAAGATTATTATCATAAGGCCGCATTATATGTTGGTTCATCGATTAGAAAGCGAGACCGATGAACTGACGGGAGGTACGAATTGTGACCCGCCATCCAAAGGACCTTGCACCGGCTGCATACTAACTCTACTCTGTTAAGAGTTGCTGGGAAGGCAGTTTGTTGGAGTTCGGCCCCATGTTTGTGGACTAACTCAGCCCTGTTAAGAATGGCTGGGAATGCGGATTGTCTAAGTTCAGCCCCACGTTGGTGTAGGCTATTTACTCGGCTCCGTTAAGAGTGGTTGTAAAGGAAGATTGTCGGAATTCAGCCCGATGTTGCTATACTAGTTTGGCTCGGTTAAGAGTGGCTTGGAAAGCAGGTTATTAGAGTTCGCCCCCTTGTGGTGTACTAACTTGACCCCAGCTGTTGTGGAGTGGCATTAAGGATGGGTGTAAATATTTTATCAAGGTGAAAGAAAGACAGCAAGTGATGGATAGTATGATACAACACGATAATAACCTAAACAAGCCTAACCTAATATAAGGCACAACATGATCCTAAGTAGGTCCAAAATAAGAGGCAAAATTTTTGGTTGGTTCATGGGGCTGAATTAGTATTATGGCTGGGGTCGTTATAGTATTGCTAAAAGATTGATCAGAGGCAAAGATGAGAAAGGCAATAATACGGATGAAGAAGTGGAAAGCTTCTAAAGAAGTTCAGATAGTGGTGGAAATGATCAAGGAAGGATGATAAAGACTGCATAGAGAGATAATTGAGCTAATCAGAACTACACTGAGAGGGGAGAAGATACCCGAAGAATGGCAGACAGCGATAATAATCCCAATTCACAAAAATAATAGCAAGATGGAATGCAACAACTTTAGAGATTTCTCACTTCTGAACGTGAAGTACAAAATACTCTCACTGGGGATTCTGGACAAGCTGAAGCCTCTTGCTGAAGGAGAAGTCGTAGAATACCAAACTGGCTTTAGGGAGTACAAAAGTACGATATATCACGTCTTTTACAATGATACAGCTATGGGAAAAGTGCTGAGAATACGACAAGGGCATCGAGACAACTTTTGTGGATTTTTCCAAAGCGTATGATAGCATCCACAGAGAACATGTACAAGTTTCATCAAGAGAGAAAAGATACCTCTGAAAATAAGTATGATGATTGGGGCTTGTACGGGAACGACAAAAGTAAGGGTGAAGTATAGAAGAATGTTGTCAAACGAGTTGGAGGTAAAAACAGGAGTAAGGTAAGGAGATGCGATACCGCTGGTAATGTTCAACTTGGTTTTATAAAAGGACATGCGGGAAATAGGTAAGAGAGTGGACTGGAATGGTGTTATTTTGAATGGAAAGCACATATGGTTGGCATTTGCTGACGATATTGCGCTAATGGCTGAGGAGGAGATGGAATTGGTAAATATGACCCTGAAGCTATAGAGGAGGGCCAAAAAGGTTTGGCTACACATCAGTGATGTGCCCGGTGGTCTAGAACGGCGCGGAGACATGGAGCACAACCAAGAGGAATAGGGAGAGACTGAGAGAATAGATAGGAAGGTCATGGTAAAAATATGGGTTTCAGTAAGAGAGAAAGACGGATACGGAAGGAAAAAGAAACAGTAAATATATTAATTGATGGAGCAACTGAATATAATAAAAAAAATTAGATCAAACAGGATTAGATGGGCATGTAGCCAGATTTCATCCGGAAATAAGTTTGAGAGCTGTCATGGGTGGCGTATCTGGCACTCGAAGACCTCTGAAGTGGTTCAGAACGAGATAGAGTGATGATATGACTAGATATCTCAAGGAGATTGTAGTGGAGGAGAATTGGAGGGAGAAGGCTCTGGACAGAACGTGGGGGAGGCAGCTTGTGCGGTTGGCGCGTGATTTTCAAGGCCTGTGATCGTCTTTAATCAATCACCATAAAGGAATGGTAAGGACGATTTCGTATTTAACCCTTTTACTATGTGCAACCCCGAACGTAGCCTTACCTAGCATATTTCATAACTCAACATTTTTAATTTATATATGTTAATATAACATATAAAAATTCTGATCTTTTAAATAAATAAACCATTGTTTTATAACATTTTCCATTTTTCATTGCCACAACCTCTCATTGGAACCGGTCGCAATTAGTCTTAGCTCTGCAGATAGCCCAAACGGGTTGGAGCTGTCACATACCGGGTTCATAAAAGTACCCTCGGGCCGCACGGAATAATGGATCGGGTCACATGCAGGCCTCGGGACGCAAGTCTTACATGCCTGCATTAGACCATATGACGAACGATACGGGTATGGGATAAGTTTCCGAGGTTTACAGGGTTTTTGAAAGAAAACAGTATGTATCAAATTATGTTTCAAACTCGTATCTAGAAAAATCCAAACAAAACACATGATATAAGCTATCTACAAATATTATCTGCTGGAGGGTACGACAACTGAGATGGGAAATTTCACCGTCTAGTTCTCCTAAAGGGAGCGGCGCTCGGGGGAAGAGGGCGGGGGACGAACAACCCTGTATGATGATGTGTGGGATTTGAAGGATGGAATCCTATTATTAGTGTTACGTAAATGTGATCTACATTTCAATTTTTAAACTTTTTTTTGCGACCATCTCTAGTAACATTTTACTATATTATTATTGCTATAGTTATTGACAATATCTATCAAAAGTGACAGTTTAAGACAACACGACTTGACGTGTGAATACGTAAAATCAGCTCAAGTAAGTTTTCTGCAAGATTTTTTTTTTCTATGAAAATTGTAGTGTAGAAACTTCTCAAATAAATCTCTATACTGTACACGGCTCTCGGTAAAAGAGGTCTCATTGAATCGATAGCTAAAGTACTATCCCTTGTTTCCTCACAACGGTTTGGTGTGGTATTTCTCTCCGACTGTTGAACGACGTATTTACCTCCACTTGTTGCGTGCAGTATTTCTCTCCGACTGTTGAACGTACGTATTTACCTCCACTTGTTGCGTGCAGTATTTTCCTCCGACTGTTGAACGACGTATTTACCTCCACTTGTTGAGTGCAGTATTTCCCTCCACCTGTTGAGAGCAGTTGTTCCCTCCACCTGTTGAGTGAAGTATTTCCCACCAACTGTTGAGTGCAGAGCAAGCAATATTTCCCTAGCCTGTTGAGAGCGGTTGTTCCCGCCACCTGTTGAGTGAAGTATTTCCCACCAACTGTTGAGTGCAGTGCAAGCAGTATTCCCCTCCAATTTTTGAGTGTAATATTTTCCTCAACCTGTTGAGAACAATGTTTCCCTCCACCTGTTGAAATCAATATTTCCCTACAACTGTTGAGTGCAGTGCAAGCGGTATTCCCCTCCACCCGTAGAGTGCAGTATCTCCCTCCAACTGTTGAGTGCAGCACTATAAACAGTGAAGTAACGAATGAATCATGACAAGTTGTCCAACAGCGACACTCTTGTTCTCCTCGTGTGGGCAGGGCTCGCTAATAACACACGACCAGGAATACTCGACATTGGCCTCGTGCGAACAAACACACTGCACGGAACATTCCTGGAGTAGCATGTCCTCGTACAATGCTGGGGAGTGGGGCGCAACTACAGTAGCAACGAAACAGGAACACGCTTCGCTGGTCGGATGCTCTAACTAAACTCTAGAACCCGAGTACTGAGGGTGTGTTTTATTAAATTAATTTACACAATTTTTTCAAACAAATGTGAATACACCTTACCTAAATCTTAACCTCCTCATCCCTAACATATTAGCATCATCAATGCATTCGCTTCCTCAAACTAAACTATACTCCATTCACGGTAGGAATTACTCTCTGAAAGGTCTTTTTTCCTACCAATATCCTACTATATAATAGATTTCTGGTAAGGAAAAAGACCTTTCAGAAAACAATTCCTACGGTGAACAAACCTTAAATAAGATAATTTGATATTAGCTAACCCGCCTCGGTGGCGTAGTTGGCTAACGCGCTAGTCGTGTTGAGCCCGACTGCTGAGGACGGGGAGATCGAGGCTCAAATCTCGGTCGGGTGAACTGGGGGTGGTTTTTCCTAAATGGTTTTCCACTCTCCCTCCACGCAAATGCGGGTTCACTTCCTATAATTCAACCTTCCCAATTCCTAATCTATTAGCGTAATTAGTACTTAAGCGTATAATCCGAACGGGTAGTAAGATATTAGCTAACTCTTTAAACAAAAGTCGATAATTAACACCAAAAGTTCCAGCTATAGGTAGGTATAAATAAATGATACAGACTCTGACAATCAAATCGTTTTATAAAAAATAATTAAAATTATATTGATTTATTAAATAACATAGTCATCCTTTTGTAATACAAATAAATTACGGTCGTTAACAACTTCAAACTTTAAGCTAAGATAACTTGGTTTAGAAAATACAAACTTTATTAGTATTATTATATCGCTATTAATCTCATAGCTTTTCTTCTACATTCCGATCTCGAAGGGAAGACCAGTTTTTAAGAATTATAAATCTACTAAAACAGTTTTCATGTATACATACGTCAAGTCTTGTAATCTGCAGCTTTCAATTTTGATAAATATTAAAAATCACTACAAAATAACATTAGTGATATAGTAGAATGTTATCAATGTTGACAGCATAAAAATATAATTGTGTTTTCTGAATGGTTCTTTCTACCATAGTCCTAGTAAGTTATATATATACATATAAACTTCTGATAACTGTTTACCCATCATGCTAAACCGGTTATTCGCATGTACTTAGAAACCGGGCACTTAAACATTCTGATCTAGGACCCGCTGCCATTTTTAAATATACCATCATCCCAATGACAACTCCAGTGTACACTCTTTTTTGGTGATAACTAGACCTCTTGGAAACAAGTTATTTGTCAGCCACTTGACACATCTCATTTACAGTCAGATTTTCGTAGGAAGGGTCTTATAATGCAGCTAGAAAAGTATCTAGATCTACCTTAACATCAAGTGATGTTATCTGCATCTGTCACTTTTGATAAATATTATCAATACCGTACCTATAAAATAACGCTAGTGAAATAGTAAAATCAATCTTTTAGATAAAAAATTATGTTAACCTAATATTTTCTAAAAATATCTTTCTATGAAAATCGGACTGTACTACCGAACAAATTATAGTAAGATTTTGATAAGAATTAACTTTTAGAAAATACAAACATATTTATTTGCGGTCAACACTGATATAGGATTTTATTACCTTAAGGTTTCTGTAGTGTTATTTTACAGGTATTGATATTATCACACATGACTTGACGTATGAATACGTGAAAGTAGTTCTAGTAGCTTTTCTAGCTGCAAAATAAGTGTCTTCCTATGAAAATTGGTCTGTATCTTGGCAGTTGCCTGTCTCACATTCAATAGTACAACTGGTTTAGAGGACTGATTTTCAAACAATGGTTTTTCATTCTGTTTTTATGAGAACGCTGGCTCATTTCCTTTAAAATCACCCATCATCTTTCTGTTCCTTTAAAATGCATCATCACTGCATCGGTGGCCACGCGGTCTAACACGTCACTCTCGTGTCACATTGGATATACGGTGATGGGGAGGTCCGGGTTTAAATCCGACTTTATTTACATCTTCAATGAGATGACAGTTTTTTTTTCCAAAATTCAGTACTTTATTAAAAATTGTCCTATCTGAGCAAATAATTGGGTGTCGAGTCGTGCCCCCGCCCCCCTCGCCCCTAAAGATGCCTGTGAGAGTAGGTATAGTGGCAATAATGACGGAGATTATGGCAAAGACCATTGGAGTGTATTTGTTTATGAACCCGACCCGAGTTTCTCGTGCTAGGAGCAAAAGTGTTAATTACAAGTACAAAGTGGCGCGCCTCACCTTTTCCACGGAACTCTTTAAATTAGTAGCTTCGTACTGTCGCATTGTTTTCATTACTATTCTTGTGGGGGGAATACCCCATTAACTGCCACGCTGCGTTTCTACGTCGACAACCGCTACACTAACAAAATAAATAGTTAATTTTTTTTCAAGATCAAAGTATTGATTATGAAACTCGACGAATCTCTCAAACAAATGTCCTTAAAACACTGGAACGGTTGACGAGAAATTCATAAGCGTCGGAAACTAAGTGTACTTATAACGATACTGAGTGGATCTGTACTACTGTAGGAGAACAAATAGGGGAGAAATAAAATAAAATGACAATACCCTTTGTGTTGTGACCCTCCTATTAAATTACATCATCATATTCACAAAGATCCATTATAAGCTCCTTTACTAGTTAGTTACCTTTCGTTTCTCGGGCAGTTAGGTCTTAATGATCAATCAGAAAATGTAGACTTTTGGACTTTTCAAAGAAGAAAATTTCGACTATGTTCACGAATTGTCCAGGTTTATAGAAAATAGTTTTGTGTTTATTCCAGTAGGCACCAAACTCGTGAACTGTTAAAGGTTTTGTCAATATTTAACCTAAGCGCATCATCTGATTGGCAATATCTCAGCTACCTAGGCAGTCTCCTTGACTACTCAGGTAAATTTGACCGTTAAATATCAAACATTTGTTGTTTTTTAAATTGGTCTGGTTTTGTTTTTCGAATATTTAACTTTCTTCTATATTCAACCTTCTTAATCCCTGACACATTATCGTAATTAGTACATATTATTTGTATAACTTGGACGGGTGACAAAAACAACGTGTCATAATTTTTGCAAACGGGTATCTTACCTTTTGTGAAATCAAGAAGGTTTCATTTTGAAAAAGGTCATAAGAAGGATGAAAGGGTTATTACCCTTGGGTGTGGTGGGACTTCCTCATGTGACGTCATCTCACGTCGGATGTCAGGGGAAAATGTATGTTTCCAGAACTCGGGGGTGTTTATCATAGAGCGCCTTGATCTTGTATGAGAAAGGGTGGGGGAGGGGTTGAACTATACGAAACTGACTTTTAGTCCGCGTTCACCGAGATGCGGGTTTGAATTATATCGAATTATTATATTTAGTGGGGAAAACAAAGAATGCTGCCTCATTTCGAATGCTTTGACTAAAAATTGAGTCACATGCTTTCCGAATATAGAGAGCAGAATCTGCTTGAGTGACACAGCAATTTACCGCTAGGCCTAGCGTATGAATATAGTTCATTTTCTAGTATATAAATATATCTTTTAGATTACTATCACGATCAATGTTTTCAAAGTGCCGTGTATTGACACAACTCAACACACTGATACACACGCTCTTAATTTAAAATGGGTATGTAGGGAACGCAATTCAAGGGAAGTGTGGGTTTTTCAGGTTGTATAGCAAAACTTTTTTTTTTTGCCAAAATAAATAAAATAGTGCTTCATTAGAAACACAGAGCTTTATTCACTTGGTGATATCAGCAGTTGTTGAATATCTGTAATGAACATAAAGGCATTAGATGACAAACTTTTTAAATGAAGAGAAAACGTTGTCATTAAATTCTAGGACACCCTCGACAGATATTCAACAGATGTTGATTTTATTTCGACATGTGAAAAAAATATATTTGATATTTTTTTCAAAGAAAATGTTTTTCTATAAAAACAGTAAAAACGCGACCTTTAAGTTGTGTTTCCGACATCCCCACCTTCTGCATATGTAGCTCATATATATTGCCGAACAAACGTTACGCTTAAGGTGCGGTCGAAGGGAGCGAAAGTATTGTTACGTTTTTTTTTATAGAATTGACATTTTTTGGCCAAAATAAATAACATATTTCTCCAGTAGCAACATAGAGTTTAGTTTTCTGCACATTCTAATTAATATCAACAGATCTTGGATATCTGTCAAGGTTGTCCTGGAATTTTGTCAAAACATTTTAAATAAATAGAAAAATTATTATTATTATTATTATTATTATTATTATTATTATTATTATTAGCACCGCGTCTTACTACCCGTTCAGGTTATACGCACTTACGCTAATGTGTAATGATAGGGTGATTGTGAGATGAAATGAAGGACTTACAGTTTAACGTGGAATCCGAACCACGGTGGAGGCCTGGCATTCCTCACATTCACAAGATGTCTTGTCAGAGGTGAAGGAAGNTATTATTATTATTATTATTAGCACCGCGTCTTATTACCCGTTTGGGTTATACGCACTTACGCTAATGTGTAATGGTAGGGTGATTGTGAGATGAAATGGAGGACCTACAGTTTAACGTGGAATCCGAACCACGGTGGAGGCCTGGCATTCCTCACATTCACAAGATGTCTTGTCAGAGGTGAAGGAAGGGTTTGGTAATCAGATAAATCTTTACCGGGACCGAGGATTGAACCCCGGCCGCCAGCATAGAAGTCTGACACCTTACCCCTAGACCGCCAGGTCACCAAAATAGAAAAAGCTTTGACAAAATTACAAGACAACCTTGACAGATATTCATGATCTGTTGATATTAGCATGTGCAGAAAACTAAACTCTATGTTGTTAATAGAGAAATATTTGATTTATTATGGCCAAAAAAATGTAATGCTATAAAAACTGTAAAATTACTCGCGCTCCCTTCTGCCACACCTTACGTTATTATTGCTAGCACCGCGTCTTACTACCCGTTCGGGCTGTATGCACTTACGCTAATGGTAGGTTGAGATGAAATGGAGGGCCTACGGTTTAACGTGGGATCCGAACCACGGTGGAGGCCTGCCATTCTACACATTCACAAGTTATGATTAATACACGTCTTGTCAGAGGTGAAGGAAGGGTTTGGAAATCAGATGAATCTGTGCCGGGACCGAGGATTGAACCCCGGACCCCCAACACAGAAAGCTGACACCTTACCCCTAGACCACCAGGTCACCCACGCTTAAATTAAATAATTGGTAAAACCTTTAACAGTACACGAGTTTGTTACTTACTAGAATGAACATAAAACATGACCCTATACATGTACTCGTAAACATTGTTTAAAAGTTGATATTTTTCACCGGAAAGCCCAATAATCCACATATTTCGGTTGTTCATTAAGAGCTAAATTCCCAGGAAACGAAAGGTAACTGGAAAAGAGCGTAGAATAGATCTTTGTGAATATAATGCTGTAATTTAGTAGTGGGGGCCCTCACAACATAAATGAGGTTGTCATTTATATTTTCCTCCTCCCCTGTTTGTTCTCCTGCTACCGGACAGCTCCACCTAGCAAAGGTTATTAACCCACTTGGTTTCTGACGCTTAGGATCTTATGATGGACTATTAGAGAACTTTAATGAGTCATTTAAAATCTCCTCACAACAGCAAACTAAATAGAAATTCTCGTGTGCTGATATATTCAGCCGGTTCAGAAAGTGCCCGTCAAATACCTCAAATAAATATAAAACACACAGTTTGAGTTTATAAATTGTTCTGAAATTTGATTGGAACTCCCAAGCAGAAGTTATCGAGCAGAGTCGACTAAGCTGAAACTAGATGAACTAAAGCAGAGTGGGTAGCGCAGATTTGTCTGAAATATTGTTTTTTGGTTTAAAGTTCGTCACTTGATTTTGATTTGTTTCCGGAACGTTCGAATGCTGTCAGTATCTCTAGCAGCTGTCTCTGTTTACTGGGAGATAATACCGGATGAAATACATTTCCAGCACTGTACGCTAACTTTGTATCAATAAACACGGTCTCTTTTTCTCGGCAAGACCAGCATCGGTGGTCACATAGTATAGGCCTATAGGGCGGCACTCTTGCATTAACTGGATTTCTTGTGATGGGGAGTTTGGGGTTTGAGCCTCAGAGGGGTGTACTGAGGGTGGTTTAATTTTTCCTCCCTATGCCTCCGCGCAATGGTGGATACACTAGTTTATAAGTCTTCGTACCTTGACTGATTACACTATGGCCCTATCTTATAAGCTACACCACAGTGGAAACGTGCATGATAGGGCTACCACCTATCATGGTAAACAGACTGTACCCTATCCTCCGTGCATCCAATTTTGCCAAAATTATTGCAATAAGACTTGATAATGAAATGAACCTTTACGGATGAAACAGACTGTACTCAAATATGAGCCACAACATCAGCAATTATCTGAGTACGTTGATATTTGGCGCGTAGTCTCCACCTGTTCCACGTCGGCCCTGACCTGGGCGTATCCCGCACACTGCATGCTGTCGGACACCCCCGACATACGTCCGTAGGGTAGGGGGGCAAGTCGACTGGCATATGTTCCCTGGAGCATAACGTGCGCCTCCCACCATCCGGAACTAAACCTTGAATTCTTCTTTGTAGAGACTTGCGGGTAACACGGGCAGGATAGCGCGCGCGGCCCGCGG
Source organism: Timema shepardi (assembly GCA_902151425.1). NCBI lineage: Eukaryota > Metazoa > Arthropoda > Insecta > Phasmatodea > Timematidae > Timema > Timema shepardi. The sequence goes on along the minus strand of CABFVX010001828.1, from coordinate 1,887 downwards.
AACTTATGATGAACCATCACGCAACGCGAGTTTAATATTATTATTTATCGCTTGTCTTACTACCCGTTCAGATTACATATGTACTAATTACTCTAGTGTGCTAGCGATGAGGAAGGAAGCATTTTAGTGGCAATCTACCCACATTTGCTATTGATGAAAAACCACTCTCAGTAGATCCGCCCGGGATTCGATTCCTGATCTCTCTGTCATCGACAGCCTTAAAAATACAGGCGTTTATTGACGCGCGTCCTGCACTTTTGTTTTTATACAATCAATATATATTGTGCGTCATGAAAAGGGTGGGAGGAAATGAAAAACAGAGGCCAGGGTTGAGAGTCTCTTTTTTTTCTTCTCTAACACTCGTGATGGAGTCGGGCGTTATCTTTCTCATATTGTTGCCATTTCAAGAACAAATAAAGCGGTAAACAATAAACGTAATACCCAACAAATAAATCAGAAATAGCTTACACTATCTGACTGATACTGAGTGAGATACAGTGAGGTTCCAGTCTCGCCAACCCGGCGACACAGAAATTGACGCCTGTATAAAATGCCCTATTGAATATAATGTATCTTGGATCGTAGTGCGTCATTTTTGACGCGGTGATCTCTAGGTTGTGACGAGTCACTTTTCAGATTGCAACCGACATAAATGACGCGCGACAGAGTATAAAAGCGCTCATTTGTCTCCTGTGAATTTAGAAAAAGCGCGTCACTGTGTCGTCGCTTGTCAAGCTTCACGAAACTCTCACAAAAAAAAGGGCCATAGTTATAAATACTTACTTTTCATTAACAATATAGTAGTTGGAATTTTATTAACAGAAAAAAAAATTTGTGAAAGGGGGACTTTATCTTATTTTCAACGATTTTTTAAGCATATTTTCTAAACAATAAGACTAGGCTTGCTCTAACAAATACAGTAATTGTTTGATTGGCTCACAACATACAATTTTAACATATGTGAGAACTAGCAGCGAGTTTTCTTCTTTAGCTTGAGATAATAAGTTTCGTATTTTTCTTCCCCCTCGTTTTCATTGACATGACAAAGGGTAGTTTTAGCTGAAGGGCAAAAGGGAATATAAGCTCATACAGAATGGAGTAGTTATAGAAAACGACACAGACCATTGTATTCTAAGCCGTCGTGTGGCCTGACATACGAACTCGTTCCCGGCTGGTGTGGCGTTGCACTAAAGGGGTCATTCATTAACCACATAAAGCTTTTTATTTTAGCACCGCGGCTTACCACCTGTTCAGATTATATGCCAATGTACTAATTACATTAATTGCATAGGGATTAGGAAGACTTAATTTTAGAGAAAATGCACCCGCATATGCGTGTACAAAGATTTTGGGAAAAATACCCTCAGTGCACCCGACTGGGATCGAACCCCAATATTCCCGTCTAAGGGAGTCTAGTCCAACACGAGAGTGGCGCGTTAGATCACGCGGACACCGAAGTGGGTCGCAACGCTGTTGAGAGGGTGAGGGAGTGAGCTCTAATGTCTACTTGGTCCTACAAAGGGGTTGGGTGGTTACATCACAGTGTTAAGTAACGCAGATCTTATATTCTAATATTGAAAAATAAATCATTTATAGATAAAATAATAAAGTATTACTATAACATTCTTTGAAATAAATTATATTCAGGATTTAAAATTGATCCTGAGTCGTATTAAATCTGAGTCCCTCTATTTAGTGTCCCAAAAGCTTCCCTATGAAATAATAACTTTCACTTTTGATATGAAACGTTACGTAACACAGGTTGGAAGAGTCAGGGTAAATGTCTACTTGGTGTTACATGAGTAGTTAGTAAGCCCTGTCATCACAGCTCCTTACTGGCTGGATTTGGTCACGTGACCACGCCTCCTCGCTCTCTGATTGGCTGTT
>CABFVX010001827.1:114970-140516 GCA_902151425.1 Timema shepardi | reverse complement strand
TAAGCCCCCATTGTTATGCAAATGTGCCCTCGAAATCGACATTCCGTCTTACTATCCTTTATTATTTATATTAAGATTAATTATTGATTCCCATTGTCAGGTTTTACATATTTTATGAATTAAGAACTCTGGACAGGCCAGAATGTAGGGTTTGAGAACTACAATTTTTTTTCAAGTTGGCCAAAATGTCTAACATAATTATATCTAGGAATTATTAAAAGTTGGTCCAATGAAAATTCAATAAGCATAAACCGTCCTAGAACAAGTAACTTTACATTTCGACTTGAAGCAGAGAACACCCAAAGACTGGTGAAGAAGACATGTTTTGCCGAGTAAATGGAGATACTCGTAGTGGTTGATATATTTGTGGTTCGGGTCAGTATAAGCAAGTATATGGGTGTTAGGACAAGGACTGGGATTATTTATGCTTAATTTATATTACATGAAAGCAGCTAGTCTAAGAATGTATTATATTATTCATCAATGTGTTTTTATATTATTTTTCGTTTTAGCATCGGAAGCCTTAAGCTGTCGTGTTTAAGTTATTGTATTTTTAAATTTAGTAAAGTTTGCCGTCAGGTTAGATGGAGAATTAATCCTGTTTATTTTCCAACTATGTGTATATTTCTGTTTATAAGGTTCAGTTATGATGGGTTTTTTTCAATTCAATGTAAATTTCAGTTACATATATTGTTTTTGGTCATTCATTCATTTTGTACGAGTCACGTAGAGTTGTGACATTGATTTCTTATAGTGTTGTTGTATATTTTTAGTTGGGCGTGGTCGCACGCACCAAGATCTAATTGTTTCGTCTACATTTAATACTATAATTTTTGAAGTATTTAATTATGTTAATTATGTTAAGTAAAGCGTCAATCAAATTAAAGTACTCATTAAAATGTTCCATGTAAATGTTAGGTTTCGCTCAGACGTTGGACGTCTTTTTTTTTCGGAGCTCTACTTGGAGAAGCTGTGAATTTTAAGATGAATGATTTTTGTTTGTCTTTTTAAGATCTCTCTATTTAATCTTGCGAGAATCTGGTTTTTGAGATCCTTAACTCTAAGGTATATTTATTGTAAATATACTCTTGTCAATAGGTGGGACCCTTTAAACGCAAATCATTTCTAAATTTCCGTTCACCGTAGGAATTGATTTCTGAAAGGCCTTTTTCCCTACCATAAAACTATTATATAGTAGGATATTGGTAGGAAAAAAGATTTTTCAGAGAGTAATTCCTATCATGAATGGAGTATACACGGTCTCATATAGATAGTGCTTGTTCCTTCGGGCTAGTTACTGTCTTATATTCTTGAGACAATCGAGTAATGATCGTAATCTTTTTGTTCGTGATTTCTGTGTAACGCCTTAGATTTAAAACCACGAGGTCATTTTCTATCAAATTTGCTCTATTAAATTACCTTTGCTTTTTAAATATTTTATATCTGCTCTCTGCTTTACTTTATTGGTATTGTGTATTTTGCTATGTTCATTTTAATATGTCCATCATCTTCCTTAATTTAATGACCTTTAGTTGATAAAAAGCCTATAAAAGCTAAAAAATTTGACCTGATATTTAATAACTTTGTGTGCCATCCATGTAGCTTTGTGTATGTTATGCACGCTGGCTTATGTACAGACTGACATCACACGCTAAGCCAGTCAGGTGTCTTTCCTCACCTGGCGTTACCTTCTAATTTCTGTATATCGAAAAAACCAGTATACAAGGTGTTTCAGTGAAAGCGTGCAAAAATTAAACAGGACAGGGGATGCTCTACCGAACATTTTGTGATAGGGAACGTGTGGTCTGTGAATCCAGCTAAGGGGTGTATGGGTCTAAATATGTGGGGGGTAGGGGGGCAGGGGGTCTGAAGACTATTTCGCATGGGGATATCCCATATACTTGTGTATGGGACCCCAGAGTACACAGACTTGGAATTGGTTGACAGGATTGTCGTTGCCTGTGATGTTATTCACAACGCGCATGGGATATTTGAACGAATGTGGCAGAACCTCGTACTTCGATGTCATGCTTGCATTGGGGTTGGTGGCTGGTATTTTGAGTAACTGTTGTGAGGTAGGAAATTGTAGGTTGCCTACGGTTTGTCAATGATATGGTACACTATACAGTACTACCTGTACGTAATGTTACAACTAAATCTATATAAATTACATGTAGTTATTAGCTGTAAATAAACCGGACATCAGTAACAATGTTAGACATGTTTAGTCCCCATCACTCTTATCTCGCTTCACAAAACACATTTTAACTATCTCAAAATGTTCGGTAGAGCATTCTTTATTCCCCGTTTAAATTTTTGCACACTATCACTGAAAAATCTGTATGTTAGACTGAGGTCTTCCTTTTATATTTATCTCTAATAGTCTTACCGCTATACTGTCTTACACTCCCGTGAAAATGAACTGATGGCAGTAGGTAAATTAACAATACAAACATTTTATATTAACAGAGAGAGTGGTTCATATTAATATATTATGATAGTTATAATGTTAAGTGACGGTTAAAATTATTATTATTATTATTAGCACCTCGTCTTACTACCCGTTCGATTTATACGCACTTACGCTAATGTGTATTGGTAAGGTGATTGTGATATGAAATGGAGGACCTACAGTTTAACGTGGAATCCGAACCACGGTAGAGGCCTGGCATTCTCCACATTCAAAGATGTCTTGTCAGAGGTGAAGGAAGGGTTTGGCAATCAGATAAATCTGTGGCGGGACCGAGGATTGAACCCCGACCGCCAGCATAGAAGTCTGACACCTTACCCCTAGACCGCCAGGTCACCGACAAAGGTTAAAAATAATTTAAATTAATGCTTAAAGTGAAAAAGGTATAAATAATACAAACCATATGGGCACTTAGAGGCTACAGACATTTGCTTTAGCGTACCCGCTTCGGTGTTCGCATGGTCTAGCATGCTACCCCCGCAGCTGACTATCCTGCCACTGACTGGGAGGTCAAGGTTCGTATTTCGGTCAGGTGCGTTGAGGGTGTATATTCAAAAATTGTTTTACACCCTCCCTCCACGCATATACAAGTACACATACTTTAATTATACCCTTCCAAAATCCCTAAAAGTCATTAGCGTAATTAGTGCACATACGCATATAACTCGAACGGGTAGTAAGACACAGTGATAAAAAATCAATAGTGAACGTCTTTGTCGCCAAGTTGATGCACTGGTCACTGACGAACTTCCTTTAGCTTTGAAACAAAACAACAAAAATTATAGTTTAACTTTGAATTTAAGATTGAAATGTATTCGATAAATTACTATTTGTATTTAGAATTGATTTGGCGATCAAGTAATATCAAAATAAGTTAATTATACATTTAATAGGAGATACAGACAGAATATTTGAAAGAAAAAAAAATTGATTTACAAATGTTTTATAAGATAACATATAGCGTAGCCTATGTGTTAAACGGACATCCAAGATAATTTCATGCCAAATTTCACCACTGTAGGCTAAGTGGTTCAGGCGTGATTGACCAACAAACAGACAAGATTTAATTTTTTTATATTAATAAGTTATGATTTTGTTCACTCATTTTTTTAAATTTAATTTCACTGTACTTTCTAGTACCAATACTAATACCAGCAGCTAAACATATTTAATAAAATGGGATATGTGGTTTTCACCTTCATCTCCTCTTTCGGGCTATCCACAAATTCACACTAATGGTGTGAGAATGGGGAAAACACAATGTTAGACAAAATGATCTCGATTTCTCGTGGAAGTACACCATTAAAGGAAAGTCAACTCTCATTACACCAATCCGGGCTTAGAATCCTGACCTCCTCAAACCTAGAATACAAGACCATACAAGGTTGGCTCTTTAAAAGCGCACCAATGTGGGTATGATAAGGTTTGACCAAAAGTAAATGCATCAGTGTTTGAAGAATGAGAGTCCCTATCGTAGATTTAAAAAATAATACTCAGGTGGGGTTTGAGTCTTAAACCTTACAAGTCAGAGTTTTGCCTCCTATTGCACACCTAACCATATCAATCAGAGCTATTAGAACATGTGCACAGTATAAGATTGAAACAATAGATGGGCGGGAGAGCTGTTTGAAACGGCCTTTGTTCAAGGTCCTTCCATCATTGATGATAATCAAGCACTAATTACTCCCTCCTCCAACCCCACCTGTCCCCCCCCCCCTTCACCCTGTCAGTCAGTTTGATATGTTCGTTTAACGATTGTTTACAAATGAAGTGAAACAGGCAAATTGGTTCACTTAATGAACACGTTGATTTGATAAGTTTTATAGTCTAACCCGCACCGTTCAGTAACCACACGGTCTAAGGATTCAAGCTCGCAATTAACTGGCTCACCATTGGCAGGGAGCTCAAGATGTGAATCTGAGTTAGGTACACTGTGAGATGGTTTCCATATGTGATTTAAGATAGTGGTTTACCATTCATCTCTTTAGGGAGTCTAGGCTAATGAGGGTGAACTTTCTCTTAGCTAGGCCCCTTGTCCAAGACAAGAGTTTTCACCATAGGTCATCCCGAAAAAGGTACCGGATTGCCGGTTCTAGGACCCACTTAGTTGGCCGCATGGTTTAACACGTTACTCTCGTGTTAGACTAGATTGCCGATGAAGGGGAGACCAAGGTTCGAATTTCTTTCGGGTGTACTGAGGGTATTTTTTAAATTTTTTCCTACTCTAACTCTACTAAAATGCGGGTACACTTTTTTAAATATATTCTTTTTATCACTAAGCCCATTAGTGTAGTTAGTACGTAGTCCTATAACCTGAACGGGTAGTAAAATGCGGTACTAAAAAAAATATAGATAGGATACATTATCTTGGTTGTATCCTGATTGTGAACATTTCAGATTGCGAACAGGGCAAAATTCATCAAAATTGTGAACATACCCAAAATCTTAATACCCACCTAAATATCCAATGTCGAGATTGAGAACAAGTAAAAGAACAACTCGCAGGAATTCCTACGTGAGGGTGGTAAAACGGGTTGAAGGGGTTTCTGGCATCACCCACCAGCAACCTGGGCCTTCCTCCTGACCAAGCTTAACCTAGCCTAACCTAACCGAACCTGACTAAATATAACCTAACCTAGCCTAGAAATACTGGTGTGTGTAATTTACTTAAATAAAAATTGACGAGGCTGGAATAACGCATGACAACTGGACCCCCATGGACCACCCTTATTATAAAAATAGGGGCGGGATGGCATAGTAACTTGGCGTGTCCGTAATCTGGACTCCTCCTCATGTGTCAAAAAGCTCATGTTCACAATCTGAACCGTTTGCAATCAAGACTGTTTATAATCAGGAGGCCACCCATTTTTTATGTGCCTATGTGTTCATTAGCGGGCACTGTAAATTCTCCGGACATGTTTGTAGCACAAGATTCCAACGGTAGTAATGGTAGATAGTGGTGTAAAGTTTTCAAGGTGAGACATGTATCAACCTGTTTACGTACCGACCAACTTGCCACCCGTCAACTGTAGGGCCTTGAAGATAGCTGTAATGTTCCCTCTAAAATAATAAACATGCATTTTATTCGTCTTCTCTTATTTTTCAAACAGTTTGTTAAATTCAACAAATTGAAATATTGCTTGCAGCAATGGATCTAGCCAATATCTTCTATAATGGTAGCTATTTTTGTGTTATTAAAATAATACAATGCTATAACATTACATGCATCTTCCTTATACTTTGTCGAAAAGTTGTAGGTATTCACCCGAGCACAGACTCGACCATACACACGTCCCTGTGGACAAAGCCACCATTTTTTTCTATCGGCCGTTGGATTTACCATTTCAGTGAAAGTCTAGAAGGAGCATTAGACCTAATACGACAAAGAGTTTAGGGTAACTGTGTGTGTCTCCTCGGAGTTCATTAGGCGATGCTTTGTCTCTGTGTTTAGTGAGGTTTCAAACAGCAGTTCTAGGCTGTGCGTAGTGTTGAGGTTTCCACCATCTTTGACCTAATTGGAGAACAAGATCAGTGGCAAACTTTCACTGATCTTAACCCTTGACCCTTGTCGACTTGCTGACCTCAATTACATGCTACAGCCCTTGACGACAACCTATCCTGCTGGTCGTTGAACATATTTCGATAGACGAAGATGGTAGGTTCTAGCTAACACCTTATTTTAATAAAGAGGAACAAGAACAACATACACAATACTGCTTTATAAATGAATAACCATCCACTTTGGTGGACACGTGGGCTAAAAATCTGGCTCGTCTGGTGTGATTTGTTGATGATGGGGATGTTGGGGAACAAATTTTATCCAGGTTTATGTTCTTAAATTGTTTTCGCCTTTCCCAACACAGGTAATTTATTTTAAGTTTGTAGAGCTAGTTTGTGTATACGTTAACTGGACGTCAATAGAATTAACACTTAAGGTAAATATTATATAACTAGTGGGTCGGTGCAGCGATGCCTGCATATTATTACACTAAAATGTATGTTAAACAAATTATTGGTAAGGATCTATATAACAAGCCCACGCTCACATTTGAGTTAAAAGTTTACTCGTCAAAGGCTATCAACTTTACTTAGATACTTAGTTTTCGTTGTGTAATTTGAATTTAAAAAATATATTTTTCCCTCTTCACACCCCGATAAGAACATTTTATTCGTTGCACAAACTACTCAAGTAAAGATTGAGCCGATATTATTTTCAAACAAAGACAAATAATTTATCTACTATCTTTTGTGTATAGATAGTAGATAAATTATTTGTCTTTGTTTCCTTGGTGATGTAACAAAGAATGATTGTACATATGAACCACTGCCCACACAGAAGGAAAAGAAGGAAAATTTACTAGGAAAATTGGGTTTTAATTTTAGGACACTATTTTTACCGGCATCCTGATTCCCTTATCTATAAAATGAGTGTTCGTTTGTCAAATTCAGCTCAATCATTTACTAGTAATTTTTATTGTTGGAAACCGGCTTATCAAATTATATAGATTAAGATATATGATAGAGAGAGTGATAAAATGTGATAGTGAAAATAAGAGTGTAAGTGTTTTAGTGTATAGTTGTGTAGGTGTTTGGGTGAGTGTGAAAATGAGATTGTGATTGTGAAAAAGTGAGTGTGAGTGTTAGAAAGTAGGTGTGACGTGTATTATGGTGAGTGTAAGAGACTGAGAATAAGCAATTGAGAGAGATCGAGTGAGTGTGAGTGAGAATACGCGTATGTGTTGGAGAGGGAAATACTGGGAGAAGACAAAAAACAGTGTGTGTGTATGTGTGTGTGTGTGTGTGTGAGGAGAGAAAGTGTGTGTGAGAGAAAGAGTGTGTGTGAGAGATAAAGATAATATTTAAGGAGGAATGCGTAATAAAGTGTGTGAGTGTGTGTGTTTTTGAGAAAGAAATAGTGTAAAATATTGGGAGAGATATTGTGAGAAAAAAATAGAAAATATATGAGCATGGGAGAGAGGGTTTGAGAGAGGAAGTTATAGAGAGAGACATTAGCTTAGAGAGTAAAAATTAGGTTGAGAGAGAGTTAGAGAAAGTGAGTGAGAGAGTTTAATAGAGAAAGTGTTTGGGAGAAAGAGTTAGAAAGAGAAATTGAGAGAGCGAGTTTAATAAAAAGAGAGTTTCAGAGAGTGAAAGTGGGTTTGGAATAGAATGAATTTGAGAGAGAGTAAGATTGAGTGAGATTGAGTCCGAAAGTTTGAGAGAGGGAGTTTGAGTGAGAGAGCATTTGTGAGAGACCTTAAGAAAGAAAATAATAAATATAATGTAAGAGAAAATGAATAATAAAGAGTGTATGTGAGGGTAGAGAGTCTGAGAGAGAGAGAGATAAATTGTGTGAGAGAGAATGAGAAAATATTATATTAGAGAGAGTGTGTTTGTGGGAGAGAGTATGTTGGAGCGTGAGAGAGTCTGAGAGAGTGTGTTGGAGCGTGAGAGAGTCTGAGAGAGAGAGAGAGAGAGAATGTGAAAATATAGATGGGCTACTCATATATTATGGTAATTTAAATATCATATTCTATAAATTAAGCAGTAAAATGAAAACATAGTTTAACTTAAGTATTTTTATTGTATTACTATGTTCTAAAATGAACATTTAAACCCATTATTTGAATAAAATTAACTTCAAAATCCATTATTTGGAAAAATGAACACCAAATTCAATACTTAGAATGTGAAAATTGCATTTTTTTAAACATTATTCAAGGTCAATTTATCATTTTTAAGTTTATAATACATACCAAAACATAATTAAACTTCATTTTATCACGCGCAAAACAAAACGTAGAAAATATTTTTACTAGCTCAACAACTTAGCCTTTTAATTTCCGAATTATGCGCCAGATTATTGATTTAAATGTAAATTAACGATGAAAATATCACGATAAAAAATGTTTCCCCAGTTTAGGCATCTCGATTTAGATGCGCTATGACCAGAACACAAAGAGAAAATTATGTTGTATTCGGACCATCAAATAAGGATTGCGTCATTATTTCTTCGCCAATATATATATATATATATATATATATATATATATATATATATATATATATNATATATATATATATATAACAATATATATATTATTTAGAGATTTACAGCCATGCAACAATGACGATTGCCATGGGGATTAAACAAAGAATGAAAAACTGAATATTCTCTGTGAAAATCGGATTCTCGTGGAAAACTAATATTTTTCCCGAAATTCTGGACTCCTAACCGTTAATTGAATGGTCGTCAAAATCTGTTCAGTCATTTCCTCATAACTTCTACTACAGGAAATGAGCTTGTCATATTATATTTAATAAGACGATTAAATTGTAATTGTGTTAGTTTTGAAATTGATATTTATTCTATTGTAAAAGAATGTATAGTTTTTATTCCATAAAATAAAAAACCACACATCTAACATTTGACACATGATTTTAATTTAGAATAAGAAGAATTTTAACACGACTCCTACTAAGTTGAAAAAAATACACATTGCAAATTAGTGATCGTTCTTCTCGGCCCAACCCCTCTTAATTCCTCGGTGGCCACGTCTTACCGATCATTTCATTCCTACCCTATTTTACCTTGTTTAATATGTCACCAGTGGGAATCTGCTAAATTTAAACTGTGAAGAAAGTACCCGGGACTTATTTGTCCATCCTTCCTGTCTGATAGGCTAGCGACGTAGAGTAGCGGGCTTAGTTACCTATCACAAGGAAAGGAAACAAATTAACTATTGACTTCATAAATATTTATTTACACTTTACTGACAAAATGTACTTTACCTTTCATGTTCTCTCTTCCTGACCCCTCACATACTAGAGTAGGCCTGAATATTCAAATATCCCCAAAGGATAGTAAGACATGCTACGTATAACAATTATTAAAACATACTTAATCAATCCTAACAGAATTTCGAAACTAAGGATCTAGTTATGAATCAATGCCTCGTTGACTTCCTAGGTAAATTTGTTAGAAAATCTAAGTAACTGATTTCAAAACAATATCTTGTTTTTAAAACATTTTTGTTTTGTACAGAATATAATCTGAATGTAATTTTACCACAAACCTCAAATTTAATAGATAAAAACGATTATTTGGGAAAAAAGTTATTATTGCTACGTTTTAACATTGATTAATTGATTGATTAAATAGGAAGAAATGTGGAGAGTCTATTAGAGGAAGTGTACCCGTGTTAGTGTGAATAGAGAACGATAAAACCACAAATATATAGTAGAACCTTTTTAATTTGAAGTCTAAGGAATATCTAAGAAAAAAATGATGTTCTAGTTTCTAATTAACCAATTTTTAAGTATACAGCCTGATGATACCCAATAAATGAATAACCTCAAAATTGCTACTAATAAAAACATAAATTTTATATAATGTTACGTAAAACACACACACACGCGGGAAAACAAGAAAAATTTAAACACTCTTTTCCATGATGGGCATCACGTCACGTGATTTACATTGTCATATAGGGACGATGAAACTGAGCCAACACATCCGTGATATCTCCTATAGTAAGAAACATGATCGCCACTGGTGCAGTAATCTCCGCTATTTATCCTACTATTAGTCAATAGATCTTAGCTTTATTTGACATTATTGGCATATAGGGCGATTTAATATAGATTGTTAAGTTAGCTTTACAATGAGTACAAACTCAAAAACATTTACATATTAACCAAATATTTCCTTCTAAAATTATAGCTAAATGCTATTTTTTTTACATCGATACAAATAGTAAATTCATGGGAAATCATGGTGGGTTGAAATTATCAACCACAAAATTAATTAACCAATGTTGAGTCATGATAATCCTACTGCCTATCACATTTAAAATATTTAAACCAATTTCCACGTCTGGGATTTTACAAAAATTGCAAATCAATCCCAGTGTACCAAATTAAAAAAGTACACGTCAGTTATAATTTATTTTTCACGCAAATTTTTTATAGCACTTTTAGTTAAGTTTCTATTAAGTTAATCTAATGCACTTCATTCAAAGTGTACCCTACAAGCTACGAGTGTTTTCTATAATTAAATTTACGACACACTGCTTAATTAATGATTGGTTTTTAAATCTATTTCAGAACACAACACAAATTAATCCTAGCAGATTATAATATAGAATATAAAGCTAGAGTATATCCAGTTCATATGACTAATTGGTCTGGGAGGCCCGGAACACGAGATTTTTTTAATACCCAGACAATACCTAAAATAAATTTTATTTATACTTTACCACCCGCATGGTCATTTTTTAGAGCTTTTATTAGGTGGCTTAAATCAGTGGACACGCAGAATAAACGTCAACTTCATTTAGTGTGACTTGCTGGTGACTAAGGGGCTAAGGTTACCATCCATTTATCCTTACTGTGTGTCTGAAGATGTTTATTATAAATATGTTCCCAAAATCCCTTTACACAAGTGCGATTATTTTTTTATAAATTCTACCTATCTCCTTCCTACCGACTATTGTAATTAAATGGGCCATGATGATGATGTGAGTTATCTCAGGTATATATGTTAATGCCTATTTCCACAGGACATTTTGTTTTGGTTCTCCTATTCAATCTATAATAATTATTATAATATAATACATATAATAGTAGTAAATATAACCTCATTGAAATGTTAATAAACGTGTATTATAACCTTTTAATACTACATTACCCAACGCCAAATTGTAAAGGTTTTTAGTACCACATCTTACTACCCGCTTGGATTATACGCCTAATTACTAATTACACTAATATATCACTGATAAGTAAGTTTGAATTTAGAGGAGGCGTGCCCACACTTCCGTGCAGGGAGATAAGACCACCGTTTAGAAAAATACCTCCCTCAGTTCACCAGACTGGGATTTTAACCCCGATCTCCCTGTCATAAGCAGCTTGGTCTCTTGCGAGAGTGGCACCTTATACTAAATCCATGTGGTCAGCGAAGCGGGTAAATTGGAAAATTAATAACATTACTTAAATAGGGGCACGAGAGCAGTTTCGTGTTAATGAAAGTCGTCCTTGTCGATGGTTAAATAACTTTCTTACGTGACCATGAAATATAATTGAATCACTACTCTGATTGCATTAATGAATATTTTATTTTAAGGTACATTTGCGAGTATGCTCATTCATTTAGTTTAAGGCTAAATGAAGTAATTAACATAGCTAGAAAACATAATATTAAGTATCTAATATATAAATAATGAAAGCAAATAAGCTCAGATGGTTTTATTCGAACTCAATATATATATTTTAATATCTTAGTAGATAATTTATAATGTGTGAGTTTGTGCCTTAGAACATGTATTAATCATTTTAGAGTGTTAAATGTTTTAAAAAGCCTTGAATAATAATTTATTGCACTCAAACTTTAAAACCATTTATCGAGATAAACACTTAATAGTTTTTTCATTCGAATCAACCTCGAGTCGAGTTATTTGATAAACTCCCTAGTTTTCGAGTCTAGTTCAAGTATATTCATAATTTAAAAATGTTAAAGAGTATTATATGTGTTTATTTAAAAATTAAATAGTATATTTAAAATGTTACCAGTAAAAACAAACATAAAATGTTAGTACCACATCTTTAAAGCATGATATTTTAAAAATATATGAAGGCAGCAAACATTTATAAAATAATAATGCCATTAGTTTATACTTTTGGAAATAACTCGTTTTAAATTAAAATATCGGTTTTAAATAAGAAAAAAGTCGTTAAAAATTATTTTAAAATAATAAAGTTCAACTAAAATATAATAGAAAAAATAATTAAAACCGTTTCAACACTTAAGTCCTCAAGACATTAAAATTAACCTAATAGTTACAAAAAAAGATAATAAAAATAATAAATAACACTTTAAAAAACATTATTTAAAAATAAGAACGCTCAAATAAAATGAAATAGAAAAAACAATTAAAACCTTTTCAACACTCATGTCCTTAAGTCATTAAAATTAAACTAACAATTACAAAAAAAGGTCATAAAACTGACGTTTAAATGAGATAATATATTCACAAAAAATGCATCTCTAACTTCAATCACTCTATTAGAAAACGTATGAATCACAAACAGCTAGAAATTTGAAATGTTTCATATTTCGTTTACACGTGCTTAATGTAGGCCTAATAATCACACACGATAACTTCTGTCCCATTATTCTATGCACGGTTACACATACTTCTTATATGGACTCACTTTAAAAAATTATCTTATTACGAAATGTATTTCAATTCACTTTTCAATGTTTTTAAAAGTTGCTTTTCGTACTTTAAAATGAAAAATATTATGGTTAATAGGCTATAACATCTATAATGGACAGTATTAAATAATAAATAAATTTCGTTATTCAAATAAGGTAAACTTAGTAAACTATATAATGCAATGTTGAGCAATATAGATTTTAGGCAGGTTAACCAACATAATTCTATAACCAAATAGTAACTATTGCTAGTTTTTTAGTAGAAAGTATTAATACAAATTAAATATTTGAAGTCTGAAAAAATTAATATGTATTCTTAGTGTTAAATTTTAATTTTACTGAAATTATAATTTTAGAAAATGCCCATGTAAACATAGTTATTGTTATTCAAGTATTTAACTATCGATTAAGCTAGTTTTATTTCCATTGCCTTTTCATGGCAATACAACTTCACTCGATTGTAATTAAAAATTGACGAATATATTAAATAGGCTTACCAGTAGAAAATAGTTTTAGAGCCTTATTATGTTGTAAATATGACATTTGATATCAAATTTAACAATTTGTTAAGTTATCGAATGATTTATAAGTGAAACTTCAATTATTATTTAAATTAGATTTCTTATACAATTTCTATTGCGTTTAAAAAAAATATTTTTACATTACATACATCAAGAGGAAGCTTGAAAATGACAAAATTCAATTTTTTTTTTATCTTTATATCGAGCTTTAATAATGAGCTCGCCTCGAATCTCGAAATCTGATTACTCTGAGAACCCTAGTAGTTATATATACGTATAAATATGTATATACATACAATTATGTACTTATATATACACATATATGTATATACATAAATTAGGTATATCTATAAATACATATGTATACATATTTTTATAACAATGAATATATGTATTCATATGTTATACATATATATGTATATACATATTTTTATAAGTATTCATAGTTGCATTTATGTTATATATATACATATATAATCATATGCATATATGTATATAAACATATACATTTACATATTATATATATATTCATAATTACTTTATATATATATACTTACTTTATTCATATACTATATAAATATATATATAAATGTTCACTTACCTTATGCATTTATAAATGCATATAGATAAATATGCTTATATATATACATGTATGCATACAGAAAATGTGGGAGTGGGTGTGTATTTCAGAAAAAGATTTGTCACTTCTGGGAAACCGATAATTCAAAATGAGGCTCCAAGAAAGGAGGTGGTGTTAACTTTGATAATAATATTATTTTGATAATTTTAAATTTTTATTCAAATAAATTTTATTGAACTTTCATATCAAAATTCAAAATTTTTGAGATATAAAAAAATTAGACTATTTATTAAAAATTTAAATGTAGATAATAATCCACATTTTATACAAAATGTCACTTCAGCTACTTCATCAGAAATTCCACCACTGCACCTTTCATTCACGGTTGCTTCCATTCCAACCTAAGCCGACTGCCCTCTCATTCATCCTCAGTATGCTTGGGGTTTATTACCTTGTTGAAAGAGCAGGAGGTGGGCTAAAGTTGGGACTAGTGGGAAATTGTCAGAACTAAATGGATGGATAGGTCGTTGAAAGCTATACCCAAGGATTTGTGGAGCTGAGGAATACGTTTTTTTTTGTGTCAGACCAAGTTAATGCAGGCTGATGAGCCAGACACGATGAGAAAGAGAGTTTTAAATGAAAAGGCATCAATTGCTGTAAAGGATCGCCATTTATAATTATATTTTATGTGTGTCTTTTGAGGTCGTTGTAATAAACTAGATGTATACACTTTGTTAACACAAATATATATCACAAACGGAAAATAGTTTGGCATCAATTTATTACATAGCTTTATAGGGAAATCTAATGTTTATAGCTTGTAAGCTTATATAAGATTGACACCTCTATATCTGTAAGTTTATTTTGAAAACCATCATGACGATCTTTGTATAAGCTATATTTCTAGATAAAAAATACAGCAACTTATTTCACGTTTGGTTATAATAGTTCACAGACTTAACTTATTAGTTAATTTAAATAGGCCCTATTCTTCCAGATACCTAAACAATGAGATGTCGTTCACACTACTCTTTTGCACGCTCCCTAGTACAAAATGAAAAAAACGAAAAACAAGATTATGTATTTACAAAAGTTTGGGGGTTTAAATTTTGTTTTTTTACATACTAGGGAAAATATTTTTGGAATAGTCGACTCTGGAAGCATTTCTAAAGTGCTGTTTCTAAATGGAGGACTGCTATTTATATTCTTTCATTGCGTATTAGTACCCGTTTGAGTATACACATACATTAACCACACCAAAGAAATACAGATGAGAAAGGTAGAAATTGAGCAGAAATTGTGCAGAAATTGTGCAGAAATGAACTCGTATTTGCTTGTACGAATAGTGGGGAAACCATTTAGAACTGAACGGGAGCCTGAATGGGAAGAGAGAATCGGCTAGGAAATAGATACCAAATATTTCTCCTTTTTTTCATCGTCACATCTTACTACCTGTTCAGGTAGTACGCATTTTATGTATTTAAAAAAAATAGCATCATGCCTTCCTACCCATTCGGGTTATACGCTTAAGTACTAATTACGCTAGTAGAGTAGGAATTGGGAAGGTTAAATTTAGAGGAAGTGAACCCACTTTTTCGTGGAAGGAGATTAGAAAATCAACTAAGCAAAAACACCCCCAGTTCGTTCACCCGACTGAGATTCGAAACTCAATCTCCCCGTCCTCAGCAGTTTGGCTCAACTCGAAAGTAGCGCGTTAGCTAGATATGCCACTTAGGCGTGCGTTCTATGTATTAATTGATTTAGTGAGTTATGTATGAAAAAGTTTTAATTTAGAGAAACTATACATGAATTTGCATGGAGGAAGAGTGTAAAACTATTATTGGGAAAGCCACCCTCACTATACCCACTCGGGACAAGAGCTCCGATCTCCCTGTCATCGGCAGTCCAGTTCAACACGAGAGTGACGCCTGAGTATATGAAGCCACCGAAGCAGGTATTACTATTTAAAGTTTACAGAAAAATACCCATCTCCATTCAGGTAAAAAAAAAAATCTTATGTCTACAGCATAGGTATGACTTGGCTAAGGTTTTAATTTTCTAAGAAAAGTCCTCATGGGTTTAAACGCCACTGTTTTAGACTAACTTATCATTATCATACAGAAAATAGTCATTTAATATTTTCTAATATTCTTTAATCAAACGTCTGTTTATTATTGGTTTTATAAATATCACACCTATTTGAGTATAAACATGTTTAAAAGTAGCCAACTAAACAAGACCGTGTTTTATAAGAAGCTCATTCATTATAAAAGCAAAAATGTTTACCAGTTTGTTCTTGGAGTTTAATATTTCAGTCAATCAGATGACTATATTATCTTTACCCATTATTTCCAAAGGGAGTCGTTATTCATCAGGCGCGTATTCCTACCCAATCTAACTCTGATACATGTTTAACCAGCTTTTTCTCGCTACTTTGAAGGCTATTATGGGCTGACATTCTACCACGCAAATAGTTTTTTTTAAAATTAGTTTCGCAATAAAAGTCTAACTGTAATTATCATTGTGAGTATGCTAATCTACAATATTTGTTATCCATTTTTAGGCTATTTGGACAGTAATCTTTTTTTAAATTAGGTATAAACCTATTTTATTTTTTGTACTATACTCTATATTAGAGTAGTTGAACAATCAGACACTCAAGTCAATCTTAGGTGAACTTATAACCCTTTTAATTAAACCATATTTAAATACTTGACACCAGGAAGTTGTTTATGGATTGTTCTTTATATCAGCTTTGATTCAAATAAACTAAATACTTAAAACCTTTAAAAGTGTAAATATGTCTACAATAAGCCCCAACCCTATGCTCTCAATGAATAAACATTGCGGCACTCTCCTCCCCACCCCTTCTCCAACTTCTATACCCTCAAAACTCATAAAGCCACAAGCCACCACTGTAATAAAACACTTTATCATATCAACATATACTATTTCTTTCCGGTTTTTTAAAAATGCTTATAATGTTGCACATAGGACAGTTATCAATCACACATGATATTTTATTGCTGATGCTGGTTTATTTTTAATCTGGTGTACAAATATTTGTTTCAACATGAATGTCACACTATAAAATAAAATATCAGTATTACTCCAATTATATTCTTTATCACAAGGTTTTCGATAATCCATTCCGATTTATATTACCTTATAAATATACCATAAACGGTTTTTTTACATAATGTACTAATATTTATGCTTTATTCAAAACAATGTTAAAAAAAAGTTTGAGTAAAAATTTGATAGTACGACCATGAATGAAATTGGGGAAGTCATTGTACATTGAAAAAATTCCAATAGGGAAATATACACTGTTTATATTAATGACGTGATAAAATATACATGGCCTTATAATGATATAATTTGGTGTATAGAGTTAATTCAAACGGAAGCTATTGTCACCAGACATAGGGAACTCAACACACTGTATTTGATATATATAAGGAAAAACAACTTACCTAGATCTGTGTAGTATTAATACTATTACAAATAAAAGATTAATGTAGATTTCCTTAATTGAAAGGTTAGCTGGTCAAAACTCGAGGCTAGCACAAACCTTTACTGTGAAAACATTAACTATAAATTTAGAAAAAAAACTATTTGCAAGTAATATACAAACAATTTAAGGATGAATTTATTTTACTTTTAAATTCTCGTATTTAAAAATGAAGTAAATATTTATTCAATAATATTTATAAAATATTCAATTTTGACAAAATGTATCTTAAAATCCCTTTTATATCAAGCATTCGGGCTATTTACATTTAAGTACGCCGGTGGGATAGGGACGAGGAAATTAAAGTATTAGAGGAAATGTATCCGCATTGGTGTTAAGGTATAATGCAAAACCATTAATAAAAAACAAATTTATTAAACTTTGTTAAGATTAAATCCCTAACCTCCTTGTCATCAGCCATCCACATCAAACAAATCTGTCATTTTAACCATGCGCCCACCGATGCGGACCAACGTATAATCCTTGGGCACAAAATTATAATTATAAATAATAATTTACAATCTAGTAGTACAATTTTTACAGATATAACTAAACACCGAAAAATGGAGGAGCTCCGTAATATAACAAACACTTTCATGCTCGCTCATGCATGCACGGATATTTTATTAGCAAGCAAATACCACAGAAGGGAGGGACATAATTATGTACACACATTTCGCATTAAAAGCTAATCTTAAATTAACCCGTCCGCAAGTGGTACGCCTGGGACGATACTTAAAATGAAGTCCCAATAGGTCGTAATAACCCCCTCCCCCAATACTTCTTTGATTTTGCAGCACGGGAGGACTACATTTCAATCTAACCAAGAATAAAACCAAATTTCTTTAAACCTTTGATCATTGTCTGGGTTTTAACAACTGAGCAATCCAATTTGGCAGCCACATTGTATAAGGCGTCCTTATCACAATAAACTGGACTGCTGATGACAGAAAGATCGTGGTTTGAATCCCAGTCGAATGTACTGGGAGTGTTTTTTCCTAAAGAGTTTTCTACTCTTCTTTCCACGAAAATACGGGTACACTTCCAATAATTTAACCTTACTCATCCCTTAAACATCGTCATAGGTACATATGCATATAACTGGAATGGGTATTAATATAATTCATCCTTATCACAACTTCTCTCAATGAAGACTTAATTGGCGATCAAGGCCTGTTTCTTTAAACCTTTGGGCCCTTTTGACAACCGTTTGCTGGACAGGCTTACTGGTTTGAGCAGCTTCTATTCACTGACCAAAGAATACACATGCCCTCAAATAATATTCTCTAGCTACCCATTCTCTTCCTTACCTCCCTATGATTGACCACAGGAGCGCTTAGGGTCACAAAGTCCCGGACTTACGAACGTCCTATGGGCTTAAAGTGTACTCTGCCTCAGCCCGGAAGGGTGGAAGATGAGTAAGAAGCTAACTCTATGAGCCGGATGAAGGGAATCATTTTAATCTCTTAATTCAAATCCATACGGAAAAAAAAGAAACAAAAATGTAACGCCTATCTTTGGGAGAAAAAAACATGCATCATATTAATGCTATGTAGGCCTATGGTCTAAACAACCTACAAAATGGGTTAGCTTAAGATGTGAAGATATTTCTATTGTCTCGTAGGCCTACATCCTCTTAGCAGAGTGGTCAGGGATACCAACAAAGAGTACTAATATCATCGTGTTATCATACAACTGAGCAATATGGGGATGTTTGTTTTGATTTACATAACTCTATTAGACACATGGGCTAAGAAGTAGCGTAGTGAGTTAATGAACAAGAAGCGCTAAAAAAAATACAGGCTACTTATAATAATATTTTGTTCAAGTTGGCCAGGAAAGGGGTCATAGTGGTTTATAAAAGACTTTTATTTGTTGACACTGAGACTGTCACATTTCCATAAATATCGGCGTGAGGCTGTCCGATGCCGGACCATAGCAGACTATATATTCGGGTCATCAGTATCACTTGTACTTATAGGGCATGCGTCAAGCTCAGGGTCTCGAGATTTAGCTGTGTAGGGGGTCGCGAGCCATGTCATTTAATTAAGTCAATTAATTTAGTCAGTCGGTTAAGCCCGTTCTTTCACGAGCGCGTGCGTCCAATCTCTTATATTTATTTTACATATTATTTAACACCACATTTTGTACTATCTTATAGTAACTTCTACTAAACCAAAATTCGTAGCCCTAATTAATATTTTGAACTCACACGACTACCTTGCCTTAAACCTATCCCCTCCCGCAAACTATTCTTACAAACCAAGCCCATTGGGGGGAGGGGGAGGTCACGACAGTATAATAATATCCAGCCCCTTGATGTAGAGGTCAGTGCACCTGGCTACGAGTTTAGAGTTCCCAGGGCTCAATTCCAGAATGGTGCTTGGGATATTTTTTCTTTAAAATGGAAACTGCGCCATCACCTCCAGGGTTTTGTTGGTTAGTCTTAAATTAGGCTATAAGAGTTTCCACTGGTTCCACACCCTCATATTTACTATCACCATCATCTCATCTCATAGGGATATGGAAAGAGCCTCCACGGAAAGTATGTACTATTGGTATATTTGGGTGTCCCCTGGTCAACGGTATATTAGTGCTGGCTAATTTTTTTACAAACTAAGGTACAAAATATGTAGCCCAGACGCGCTCTATATCCTTATATATAATTTGATAATCCCGTTTCTGGTAATAGAAATTACGAGGAAATGACTGAACAGATTTTGACAAACAACCACTCATTTTAACGGCTACACCTGATTTCATTGCTGAAGGAATTGCATGCTTACTACTGAGCAACAGCGTTGTCATTCTTTTGTTTTCCGTGATCAGTCTTCCTTCGAATGTATATCAAATTTGGCAATGCTGGGCTGTCGTTGTTGCCAGTAATTGGGGCTTCTTCCTCCAGCACAGTCGTAAAGTTACAGTAGTCTGAGTCTCGTGTTCCTAATAACTAGCTCAAAAACATTCACTAAATAAACACATTTTATTAGTACTCTCTGTAGACTACTCTGTGTAGATACACTTAATGAACTAAATTAAAGGTTCCCAAACTTAATATGTGCCCCTTTTAATTGTGTTCATTATTCCTTCTTTCACCCCCTCTTTCCAAAAATTAAAACATATTAATAAATAGTCATAATTAAAGACTATCTAACAATAATTTGGTCCTGCTCGGGTGAAATCGTTTATCATTTTATATCTATGTGCACTTATAATTTAGGAAGAAGATGATAAAAAATATGTATTATCCTTGGGGTTCCCTCCTGTTATACCAAAATTTGGTTGAAATATTTCAATTAGATACTAATTAAAATTTGGAGCACATCAGTTACGCATCTCATATTTTATACTTTTTCTTATTTGACATAAATATGAGTCTATTCAATTATTGATAACTATAAAAGTATTTTGTGTGCCAGATATTAAATTTGATAAAGTTGACCCATTGGAGGCCAGCACCTTAATCACTAAACCATGAAGGTTAACATGGCCACAGTTTTCTTTCATCGGCCTCACGAATAGCAAATATTTCAGAAACTTTGGATTTGGTCAAATATTTTTTATTATTTATTTGTTTTAACCATGTAGTTCGAAAACCAATTATCGGATTAAAATTAAATAAGGCGCCCNCCCCCCCCCCTGTTTTTTTTGTGGTGGCCTTCTTAGAGACACGCACCCCATAGTTAGGAAACTACTGAACTACACATTCCTTTTTATCGTTCTTTGTTCTCGAGGAAAAATAAAGCTGCATTGTAATATCATTTATGCAATACATGTAATGGTACACCGCCTGTGTTAGAACTGCATTGCCACAATGAGTAGTCATAAAACGTAGCCTCAAAAAAGATGTATGAAACAATTTTTCTTAGTATCCCGTCTTACTGCCCATTCGGGTAATATGCTTATGCACTAATATACTGATGTGAGAGGAAGCATGAAAGTTGAAGTTAGAGGAAGTGTACCCGCACTTGCATGTCAATATTTAGTGTAAAACTTTTTTTTTATATCCTTAGAACACCCGATAGAAATTTGATCACCGATCTCCCCACAATCGGCAATCTAGTATATTGCGATAGTAACGCTTTAGACCATGTGGCCACCTAGGTAGGTAATTAAAACTGATTAATAACGTTGCCTACCCATGACGGCACGACAAGTAAAGATGAGATTTCCCATGTTAATGAATTTACGTTTTACTCAACTAGTTTTAAATATATAACGTTAAAACAAAAACAATCAATATTTTTAAAATGATTTAACAATTATTGTTAAATCATTTTAAAAATAGTTCTACAGCGTCCCAAAATTATTATATTTACTGTTAATTAGTTTTTTGTAAGTGCATCCTTATAAAACCACTACAACTTCGGCTCTTTGGCTTGGTCACGAAAATGGCATGTAGGATTATTCCTGCCAGGATGTAGATTAGAAAATTCCGTGGTAGCATAATGTCTATCTAAAATAGGAAACAAGAAAAAGGTAAAATTAAAAAAGTAAGTCAATGTTTTCAAGGTGCAAATACTATAGTAACTGTGTAAACTAGCTAAAGAAATAGGAGAAGGTATATCAGCACATAGTCAAGAGCCCTCTCAGGGTTAGCTAAATTCTGTTCAGCGTAGGAATTGTTTTCTGAAAGGCCTTTTTCCCTACCAGAAACCTATTATATAGTAGGATATTGGTAGGTAAAAAGACCTTTCAAAGAGTAATTCCTACCGTGAATGGCGTATACTCATTTTCTTTCCTCTCTTTCTATTTTGTACATTAGCGTCTGTTTGTGAATGCAAAGGGCGGTGGGCGAAAACGTTAGTGAATGCTTAGTGGACCGATAGTGTGCTCGAGACCACACTATCGCTCCACCTTTTAACCTATGATGACCCATGCAAACCCACGCTAGTGTAGAATTATCATCCCCTTGGTCAAATTTTTGCATACGCCCCTAAACTGCTACGGTGCGTCAAGTAAAGCTGCAACCCGCTTCCAAAAATAGCTTCGAAATTTCCAAGAGGATGACCACGTTAAGGTGGGATACAAATATTGCAATGTATGTACGTACAATTTAATAAATAAACCTTTTACTCAAATCAATTGTTCCAACTAAATTATTTAAATTTTTAGTTATTATTATAATTATGTAAATAGGTATTTTATTATAAAATCCTGGACAACTATTTAACTGAATCTGTATGTACTTTTGTTTAGTCAATTTATACAATGCTCACCGTTTTACGTTCATTTTTATAAATATATTCATAATGGCCGTTACAATAGTGATCGTATGGTGTAAACTCACTTTGTTCTTTGTGGGCTCCGCCCCCAAACCTCCAGTGAGTGTAAACTTATGTAATTCCAGCGTTGCTTTGAACGTTGATTTAACTTTACAATTTTATTATTCTAGCTGTCCCATAAATGTGTCAGAATTTTTTTTAAAGATATTTGAAAAATGTACATAATTGACCTAAAATCAAAATATTTTGCTCTGGTGCAATCCGTTTTTTAATAGGTCTTACCGTTTAGCCACAAGAGGCCTCCACACCGACTTTAAAGTTGTTCCGCCATTTCTATTTATTTTTTTTGGGCTCAAAATTAATTTTTTTAATCTTTTGGAATATTGCCGTCGGTTTCAAACTAGAAGCTATATGTTTTCTAAATTTCAAGTTTATAGCTCATCTGGAAGTGTGTAAACAATAATGCCAGTTAGTGGTGGGGGCTGGGGGGGGGGGTATAGTGATGATATTATTGACTTAACTTTTATTGTGTATAATATATTGTAAAAACATTACAACGTTAATTTAAAACACAATATCACTCTTAACAAATGAGACATAATTAAATAAATTTTAGTGTGAATAAAACTCTCACTCCTACTACATTTTGAAAAAAAAAAATATTTATACTACCGTATGAAACAATATCCTCCCACATTTATTGCAAATCATGCGCTACTATTTTCCCACGAGTCTACAGACGAGAATGCTCAGCGTTGTGGAAGTTGCATTGCGCTCCTTGACCCCGGTTGAGTCCGTCAACCTTAGGGCTCACTAGTGTAAGTACTCAATGATAAAAACGCTTCCAACTGCGCAGTTGTCAAACGACTCACTTTTAACTGTTTCGTCATAAAGGGACTATTGTAATCGTAATGTTTAATCTTCCTAAGCTCTTTGTGAGCTGTAATTATGTGAAGAGGGAGTTGGGTCAATAACTGAACCTAGATTTGTTGAAGCCAGCAGATTGAGTAGAGAAGGTTATTTGTCTACTTCTCTCAGGTGAAACCATGTTTAAAGCTAGTTTTAAAAAAAAGCCACTTGATGGCACCTAGGGAAATCCGTGTTGTAGGACTCAAGCTCTCCCAAAGAGCGCAACCATTCTAACCTGGAAGCTGTTCATCTGGTGTATCTTTGTCTGTACCCGAGTCCTGCTGTATTTTGGACAAGAGTGCTTGGCTTACTCTGTTCAACCCCCCTACTCAATACCTATATCAGACCACGTCTTACCGCTAATTACAACCCTACCCTTCTTCACCTTGTTTGAAGCTGTACCAATGGGGACGTGACAAATTAAAGTTGTGAAGAAGGTACCAGAGGCTTCTTTGTTTCATCCTCCTGTCAGTTTGGCCTGCGACTCTGTTTAATCATCTTGGTGTCACCTCCTACCCCCCTCACACACCGTGCGCACACACACACACACACACATACACAGAGGAAAAGTAAGCATATTAAAATGTCCCTCTGAACTTATGCTTATAGAGTAGCCTACTTTGGGTAAGCACAATTTTTACTACACTGGATTAAAAGTAGATATTTCCTATTTATATTAGCTCTCGAGAAATTTGATTATAAAAAAGGTCTTGCAACGACTGGTACAATATAATAACGATGTTTTTCACTCGTAGATCTGGAGTCGTGGAAGAGTTATGTAAAGCTAAGTTTCTCGTATTTAGACTATCCTCGTATAACTCAGTTTTTAATGGTGCTTATAGAGTCCATATATCGGCCAATTAAACGGTGTATAAGATACACAACTGCACCCAAAACAGAAATCCCGTGGAATTACTGCTTTATTCATTTTCCATTTGAAAACACCAACATTGCGTTCAATGTAATAATTTTTTTGTTTTATTTTCCCCCAAATTTTTAATTTATTTTAAAAATAAAATATGGGGAATTGGCTTTACTGATCTCAATTACATTGTTTTCTAATGAAAGCTACAGAATTATACTCTACAATGAAACTTTTGGTTCAAGCAGTATTTTCTACCTAAGATATGCGCTATTTTTGAAGTGAGATGGACTCTTAGTAAAAGACCCTTTGTCTAAACTTTAAAATTCCTGATTTTCATTTTTTAGTATATAAACACTATAAAAGTAAAAATTGTTTTAGTATATTTACAGAATGGATTTTTAATGGGTCTGTGATCAACACTAGTATTATCTTTTTATTCGGCTTGCATTTTTTCTAATTAACTATAATGCAATTTTCACAGATATTTGTGATGAAAAATAACAGACAGCACACTAATGAACGCAATGTGATAGCGTTAAAACATTAAATACATTTGATTCTCAAACGATTTTGAAGACACAATGATTCAATTTTTGTTTAAAGCAGCACCATACACCAAATTTTTGTTAAAATGTGTCATTGAACCAATTTGAAGTAATAAAAATAATAATATAAAAGTATGTATTTGGTCACTATGAACAGATCAAGGTTGCCACACCACTTGTGTCAGTTGGTGAGCTATGTTAAAATCTCTTCCATTGTCTTCAAATGAACATAATTAAAACCATTTCAAACACTTTTGAAGCCTTTTCGGTTGTTTAAAAGGGTGCTAGAAACAAAAGTCGTTTTGTATTAACAGCTAGGAAAGAGGGAATTATAAATGTAATGTCGGATATCTGGCGACTCTTTGAGTGGGTGGGTGGTGGAGGGTGGGGGGTTCAGTTCAGCTTGGCGAGTGTATATGTAAAGCTCTGGGAGGGGGAGTAAAAAAGTGAGACTAAGGGTGGCCAGTAAAGCTAGGTGGTTGGGATAGGCAGAGAAGTGAAGGGGGAAGGTGGGGTCAGAGACGTATTTGCCTAAAAGCTTTTTGCAATACTCAGTGGCGGCGGTAGGGAAGAGTTTTACTGAGAGGCTCCAGAAGAGGGGGGACTGTCTAGCTGCCTG
Organism: Timema shepardi; assembly: GCA_902151425.1. Lineage (NCBI taxonomy): Eukaryota > Metazoa > Arthropoda > Insecta > Phasmatodea > Timematidae > Timema > Timema shepardi. The sequence goes on along the minus strand of CABFVX010001827.1, from coordinate 115,052 downwards.
CATGCCACTTCACCACAAGTCCCCTCTCCCTATCCACAAGCTTAACAGTAAAGAGTTGGGAGGGGGGGGGGGGGGGTAGGCT
>CABFVX010001827.1:66163-114888 GCA_902151425.1 Timema shepardi | reverse complement strand
GGTAGGCTTAGTGATAGTTCACTGACTGCGGCCCACAGTGGCCTGGAGATTACTACCACAGTGTTTTAATTCTGCCTCGTTTACCGGATGGTTGGGATGCAGGGAGGAGGGAAAGTAAAGAATAAAGTGAGGTTTATACATCACTACGTCCCCTCTGTTCTCCGATACACCATCGTATTCATTTGACTAAAACATCCCATGAAATAAACTGTTATTGTGAGAGGCAATATTTATTATTTTCATAATTCATCCTAAAATATCTGGATAATGGTCTTGGCATTTTCTCATTATATGGCCTATAAAAACTAATATTCTTCCATGATTGTGTGAACCATAGTATATCTGATTTTTAGGGAATACTTATTTTTTCAGTCACCTGATGTAATTTTCTGTAAAATAGTATAATCTTTCTGTTTGATTAAATTTAAACTTATAATATGTCCATACTTTCTCAATTAGCTGCTAAGACAAAAAGGGTTAGTGAACAACTTACACACTAAAAATAGTGTAACAGTGTATATTTGTTTATTGTTGATCCATCATGGACTCTGCCTTAAGATAATTAGCATTACTTAAACTTGGATATAGGATGAACCTGAATAGCTAACTGGAAATAAACTGGTATGCTATTTTTAAAAAAGCAACCTATTTTATTATTGTAATCAGGTGTAATCTCTCAATATTGTAATGCTAATAAATGTGGACATTAAGGTTTTCATGAGAAGCTTAGTAAGGAGAATCTTGGTAGGAAATAAAATTATAGCTACAAAAGTAATTTAAGAAGCTTTTGTATCAGCACCAGTGTCATGTGGACTAAATGTCAATTTCATTTAGTCTATTTTTCGGTGATGGGATAATTTGGGTTTCCCATTTTCCTTCTTACACGAAAGTGAGGATTGATTTTCTTTATTTTATTTCTTCCTCGTTCCTGCCTTATTAGCGTAATTAAATGAATATTATCTGAATAGGTAGTAGGACACAGAGAAAATAAAACATTTCATATTATGTTAAAAAATATGTTTTGTAACCTACACAATTGACAGATAACATAAATGCTCATGTAATAATGAAAACAATAATATAAATGGTCTAGTTTGATAATCAAATAGGTTTTATAGCTTATGTTCTAATTATACCTTCCTGCGGTGATTATACTTACTCATAGTAGGCCTACACTATAATGGTGAGAGCTCTGTCAATTTTAATACCACATAATAAATTACCTATTTACCAAATCCCCCTCTCGCCCTTGCAACATACATGTGAGAATTCGTTAGATTAAATAAATCAAGGATGATGAGTAGATGCCTCGCGAATCAAATAGAAGTGTATCGCCTTCCGTAGAAAACCACACACGAGTGCTAGTCCAATTTCCGCTCGAGGAAAGTAAGTGGGTGTGGTATGTAGGGTTGGTTAGGATTCCATCAGTGGGCTTTGGATGGTCGTAACCCTGCCGTGTTAAGTGTCTGTACATTACTACTAAAGAGAGACAGAATGGCTGGAAGGAACGAAACCTACAAAACAACTTAGATTAAAAACCTGCAAAACAAAAAGTTTGAGGCCTATATAAAAAAACAAATAGTAGTTAAACTATTGATTGATATAGCGTAATTATTCTACTTTTATTCTATATAAGTATTATTATTTAACTACTACCATAGTGTATTAGTTTTGGTTTAGACTTATATAAAACATCAGGATTGCTATACCCAGCATATAAATTGAAAAATATAATGAATTTAATAGATTATAAAATTTTGGTTAAAACTTATATATAATCTATTTTATAGAACATTTAAAAAAAATTATAATTATTGGATGTATTATATTTTTAAATTTATATGCTGGGTATAGCAATCCCGAGGTATATAAAGCCATGTATGTGTCTGCACTTGTGGGCATAAAACCATCAAAAGGTTTGTTGGGGTACGCGTAGGGGACCGTTAGCGTTGATATATGGGATAACAGATAATTAACCCAATCTTAACAGTACTTGAACTATCGTATTCATTATGTACCGAACATTAAATACAAACAAATAATACAATTAAATATTAAGATATTTCTGTAAAATAGTAAAATCGTTAAATTGAAGTAAATGAATAATTACAATATCAAAGTATTAACAAATATAGTCTACAAATACGCAACGATGGTGACACATTCAACCACCAAGGTAGTAAGTCATAGATAAAAAAAACTTAAATATCAAAATATGTAGTTTGTTTTCACTTCTAAGTAAATAGTCTGCTGGAACACAACTTGTAGAAATGATTAACCTCCCAAAAATTCTGTTCATAGTAATATATCTGGAACACAACTTGTAGAAATGATTAACCTCCCAAAAACCTGTTCATAGTAATATATATATATATATATATATATTACTATGAACAGGATTTTTGGGAGGTTGTGTTCCAGCAGACCATTTACTTAGAAGTGAAATCAAACTACATATTTTGATATTTAAGTTTTTTTATCTATGACTTACTACCTTGGTGGTTGAATGTGTCACCATAGTTGCGTATTTGTAGACTATATTTGTTAATACTTTGATATTGTAATTATTCATTTCCTTCAATTTATCGATTTTACTATTTGCCGTATACGGCTTATTACATTCCTAGAGACACCTCTAAGATTGCTACTAATCAACCCGACTCATAGTTCTTCGCAAAGTATTGTATGTCGTACTTACTTGTAATACCTACATATTTTCTATATGTTAATCGGCCATACACTGCTGTGTACAGTACTGTATACCTACTGATTTCATATAATCACTTGTAACGCTTACAAACTATATATTATTCAACCCGTCGCATGAAAACTTTGCTAATAATAATGTAAGCTATATTCTAGATCTTGTTTTTCGTTAATGTGGGGATTTAGGGAACGCAAGAAAATACCAGTATTTGATTAGTTTTTATAGCCAAATTTTTTCTGGTCAAAATTAAAAAAAAATTGAATACAAATATAGTCTAGTTTTTTTCACATCGTGATATTAACTGTTGTTGAATATATGTCACAAGCATAGCGGCATTAGATAACAAACCTTTTAAATTAAAGTTAAAAGGTTGTCATTAAATTCCAATACATCCTTAACAGATATTCAAGAAATGTTTATCTAAATATGAAAAGAAAATTTAATCCGATATCCATACAAATTCAATATTTGATTTATTTTGACAAAAAAAAAAGTTTGAGAGTAAAGATTGCAAAAACATCAACCTTTTATCGTTTCCCATATATCCCCTTTCTGATGTATTCTTGCAAACCTGCCACACAGTCCTGTGGAGCATATAGTATATAAACCTTTTCCCAGGCGAACATAAATAAATTAGTTGAAAAGCGATAACTCTTAATCTCTTTTAATTTTTTCTCAAAAATTTCAAGAATAATTTCCTCCTAAAGTGCCAATAGATTCAATCAGGATAAATTAAATTTTTAATACTGTAAATTTTAAATTTTTTGAAAATATAAAATTATCTCATTTTCAGTGACATTCACGTGAAATGTGTCAATACTGAGACAAAATATTTGGTTGACAACATATATCACCGTTATCAAATAAATAAACTGTCTTTTTAACAGGATCATGTTATAAAATTATAAGATGAATGAAGGTGGTTCAATTAGTTTCAAACTTTACGAACATTCAATTCCAATTTAAGATACACCAATGTGAGGATATTTATTTTGAAACAAGTGGTGCCGTTTGGAGTCCATTTAACGGATAATCAACTGGAATATTATAATATAAACTGTCACTTTCTAACCATTAAATTCACCTAGGTGTGATGTTCTGCATTATTCACCTGGACACAGCAAAGTTGGAATCAGAGAAATGTATTTGGGTTATTTCATTTTAAAACAATTTTTTTTTTCAATTAATACGTATATATGAAATATAACTAAATAATCTCACTTAAATCCATTGTTTTCTAATGATAGTTTCAGTCTACCCTACTGTCCTACGATTTGAGACCTTGCTTTAGATTTAACTCTTGCCTCGGTTACAAGTTATACATGGTGTCATACCGGCTTTTAAATTTTCTTCCGTGGTTTTTGCATTTGTAGAAAACTAATGTAATAAAACAACACTTTATGGCCCTTGGCCGTGGAAAGTGATTTTGAAGTAATATATTATGTATTTACAAAATTTTGTGTTTCGAAATTTAAAAGATTACACTAATTTGATAACATATAAGTGTATGCAGAGCTGTATTTATTATTATTATTATTATTATTATTATTATTATTATTATTATTATTAGCACCGCGTCTTACTACCCATTCGGGTTATACGTACATACGCTAATGTGTAATGGTAGGGTGATTGTGAGATGAAATGGAGGACCTACAGTTTAACGTGGAATCCGAACCACGGACGAGGCCTGGCATTCCCCACATTCACAAGATGTATTGTCAGAGGTGAAGGAAGGATTTGGTAATCAGATAAATCTGTGCCGGGACCAAGGATTGAACCCCGGACCCCCAGCACAGAAGTCCGACACATTACCCCTAGACCCCCAGGTCACCTCTGTATTTATTATTCAATCAAATTTGTTAACTTTAGTTCCATCATTCTAGAGTGGTAGATTTCTCGCTCTCGTTTAGTCATATATTGTTATGATAGGTTCTATTTCTAATTCTGAAGAATTATTTGGACACTTCACGATAGAGGTACGGCTTCTATCTGGACATTTGTGATGCAATTGAGATATTTTAAGTAACAAGAGCTAAGGATTTTTTTTGCAACATATATGTGCATTTATTTTGTTTTAAATTTGATGCAATATAAATGTTTTTAAATACAAATAGTTACCGCCATCATTTATTAAATGGCTAAGGGTGTCTGTGTCTCACCTAGTCTAGATTGCTGGTGACTGAGGGGACAGGACTCAAATCTCAGTATATTGACTGTGGTTATCCTAGGTGGGTTCCACGTCTACCTCCATGCAATTACGGAAAATGTTTCCATATGTAATAGCTAGCTACCTCATGTCTACCTTATTAGTGTAGTTCAAATGGTTTACAGCCTGAATGGGAAGAAGTATGTGGTGGGCGGGTGAAGAAAATATTAAATATGTCGGCATCCCAGTTGGCTAGTGATATACGTGATACACATATGTAGGCTACACATACAAACCAACAAATATTAATACATTTTTTTTCAATTCTGAAGGCATTTCTACCTACGCATTGTTGATTGAGAAAGGGAAGTTTCTAAACATAAACCATTACTAAACAAATTATGCCTATGTTATCGACACGACCTAAATAGAGTCGTTTGTTGGGTTTACACTTGCTGTGTTCTGGATTGTGAATGACAAAACTATTATTGCAAGGTGTTTTGATTATCCTGTAATCAAATAGAACATATACGTTAAAACATAAGCAGAGTGTCAGCATTCCTCCAAGCTAACAGGGCTGAATAATCACAATCGGGTACAAGGGGTCACTCTGCCCGTTTTTGGGGCTACGCGTGTTAGGACGCTGGCTCATCATTACGTATATTGGAAGCCTGTCGTTGAACCCAGAGTACCGGAGTCCGTAAACCATGTAGGATCACCTAGAGGTCAGTAAGGCCATTGGTTAAGAATTCCTTGTATACTTCGTTCTGTCATGAACTTCTTCTTCTTCTTTGTAAATCTAATAAGTTTTTTCATATCCTTTTAATGTCTCTCATAAACATCACATTTTGTAATATAACATAGTAGTAAAATATAAAAAAACAATAAAACCCAAGTAAACGTCATTTATGAACCCACACAATCATATATTCACTCACTCCTACTATCCTCAATTACAACACATCCTGACCATTTACGCCCCCACCAAAATGGGGTAGTGAGACGTATTAATAACATTTGTCTTTGATTTTCTTCCGTCGTGATCTAGTGTTTAACTGTAGCTATAATTAGATTAGTTTTTTAGTAGTTAAATGCTACCTATCATAATACAGTGGAACCTAGCTAATTCGAACTTCCGTAATTAGAAATCGTCTTTATTTCGAATTTTTCGCCCAGTCCCGTGAATTTTGTATTAAAACAATTTAAAAAAATCATGGTTGATTCTAATTTTATTTTGGTTAGTAGCTTATCGTAAGTTGTAATTTACTGTGCAGTAATGTTTTCCTACTTCTATTTGGGGCACCGTGTTGTTCTATTTTTGGAAACAGGGGAGGTGATGTTGGAATGCAGTCAGTGCTCTTCTGCATGCCCCTCCCTGTACCCTGCTCACTCATACGTCTTTGTTTACACCTACAGTTATGTGCTCCGTTAGTCAAGATCGAACCTCATTAGGGGTTACGTGTGCTCTTCCTAGTGATTCAGTTGTAGCGATATTCTTGTGACCTGTGAGTTTATTTTGTTTTGTTGTTTAGTTTTAGTTTTGTCTAGTGCATACTGTATAGTAGTGTGTGTGTCATGATGTCACTGTCCAAGCCACAGTCATATAAATCATTAGCTTGGGCCGAAAAAGTAGTGGTGATAAAAGAAGTGTTATTATTGTTATTATTATTAGCACTGCATCTTACTACCCATTTGGGTTATACGCACGATAAAGGAAGTGGATAAGGGACTTAAAAAGAAATTATAAATTGCAAAGGCCTGTGAAATTCCCCCTAACACACCTACAAAATTTTGAAACACATAAAACAAAGAATTTTAAGCAATGAAAATGAGAATGGACAAGCTAGGTAAAGATAAAAACTGGAAAACACATATGTGAACAACTGTATACTGAAGTGGTTCAAACAAGTACGAGACGTTAAAACCCAGTCAGTGACCCTTTTTGAGCAAAGGATGGCAATTTCGCATCTGAATTAGTAATAACAAACTTCAAAGAAAGTACAGGAAGGTTAGAAGAATTTAAACAACGAAACGGAATTTCCTTAAACGCTGTGTGTGGTGAAAGTGGTGCTGTTGATGTGCGTTCACCCGATAATTGGTAGGAAAACTTGAAATTAATTATCCAGGACATATAACCGAAAAAACATTTTTAACGTTGATGAGACGGGACTTGTTTATAAGTGACAAAACTCTTGCATTTCAAGGTGAACGGTGCGGTGGGGGAAAGCTTAGTGAAGATCGAACATCACTGATTGTTGGAGTAAATATGAATGGTTCTGAAAAGCTGAAGTTGTTAATAATTGGAAAATCGGCTAACCCATATTGCTTCAAAAATGTAAAATTGAAGCCAGTGGAATATGAGTCAAATAGAAAGGCATGAAGGACAGGTGATCTGTTTGAAAAATTTCTTTTAAAAATAGACAAACAGTGTAACTACCTGAGCTAACCAGAAAGCGGGATAAAAAGTCAAGGAGTTAAAAGAGAATAACAGTATTTGTTTTATTTGTAATAAAAAATTGATAATAAATAAATATAAATTCAAATGAAGTAATATTGTTTAGTTTGTAGAGTTGAAGCTCGAAGTTAAACGTAATATTTTATAAGATATTTAAGATGACAGAAGGTCCCAAATAAGAAACATTAATATAAACATAACGTCCAATAAATATTAAAACAAAACAAGAGTTTGAAGTTGAAGACTTCGATGTAAATATATTTTCACTTGGTATAAAGTGGAAGACTTTAAGACAGACATATTCTCATCTTTAAAGCGAAAATAGACTAAGGTTTAACGTGAGCAATTGTATGTAAACACATCGTCCCAAGAAAATAAATATGACTCTAAAGTAAGGACTTTAATATCGAACATGGTGTCCCTACTAACACTTATCAGTCACCCAACTACCTATGGCTATGATAAATTACGACACGGTGCCAATATACAATGCTACAGGGTAACTAAAAATTGAGGAAATTAATAAAACACCAAAACATTACAACATTAAAGATATATATAAATATATTTTCCAGAGCACACTAACGTGAATACCATAATATCCACCGAGCCTGCCAATAACGACGTAATGTCCCTAACGTAAATTATGAGTTTATAAAAACTTGCCAGCGTCCCGAGCTAAGGCCCTTGCAAACGGCGCACAAGAGCCGTGAGAAATACAATATGACCAAAATATGTCTTACAACTCCAACCAAGCTAGCCTGTATCTTATAATAAACAAAGTTAGAGTTAAGACTAGGCACCCCGTCTAGGCATGGCACCCAAAGAGATAGACTACTACCAAAACATATACAAATTTACAATGGCCATCTCCCTTTGTACCGCTTAAGGTGACGAAGGTAACCATAGTTACGTACAACAAGTCAAGTTCCCAATGTAATAAAGCATAAAGATTGCAGCCAAGGCTGGCCTCCCAGAAAAATATTCATCTGCACAAATTTCAAACGATATAACAGAGGCTGTAAGAGCGTGACTCTAAATTTGCCGACTGGCGACGAGAAAACAAAGTTCGCCCGTGAACATAGATTTGGTTCCCCAAAAAATCAAACCACAATAAATCGTGGCTAGAGATATATTCCACGGCCACAGCTCAAAGGAACCCATCCTAAAATTAACAATCAAATTTAATCCGCCAAAACAAATAATTTAGAAAAGATTTCCCCATTCTTAGCCGAAACAGAATTTAGAATAATATAAATAAGTCTAAGCTTAATACAGTGCAGTAAGTCAGTGATACAATGAGTAACCATGTAAAAGATACATCGCAATATATAGTAGACACAAATATCAGACATACCCACAAAGAGAACGAAAGAGGGAGGGAGAAAATGGAGTGGAAGAGGGGAGACAAGCAGCGCTTAGGAGGGATAGCGGTGACTCTAGGCGCTGCAAGAAAATCTGAGAATCATCCAGGCAGCTGAACCGGAAACTACACTGGTCAAGTTGTTGTCTCACTTTGTTTATGGGTGGGGCTTCTATCACGAGCGAATCATTGGGTGGTATCTCCATTTAGTCAGTGGGATTGAGTTGAAGGGAGAGGATGTCACGACACTTGTGCTCCAATGTTTACGTTCAGCAAGGTAGATGGTGAGTGTACTTCCATTTGATTGAGTTAGTTGTTCTTCTTTTTGTAACATCGTTACAACAGTTTGGCAAACAAAATCAGACAATCCTTTTATTCATTGATAATTACACTGCTCAAAACAGAGTTCAACATTTGGAATATGTAAAGGTTAATTTTTACCACCAAATATGACATCGCTTATTCAACCTATAGACCAAGGAATTCTTAAGAACCTAAAAATGTATACAGATGATTGTTGGTTGAAAATTTTCTTTCTGGAGATGTGTCTACTCAGGAAATTTCACTTGACATTCTTCAAGCCTCAATAATGTGTAAGAAAGCGTGGGACCAAGGAAAAGTGTAGACCATTAAGAACAGTTTTAAAAAATCTGACTTTATCAAGAAATAAAATGATGGGAAAACTGTGACTAAAGCTGCGCCAGCTATTGACCACTGAGAGGAAGTTACTCCTTTTACTGCTATCTCTTATGGGGACCTCGTCAGCGTGGTTGAAGATGTAACAGTGTGTGGTGAAGTTACTGATGCGGACATTGTCACCGAAGTTCTCAACAATAACATCCAGGCTGAGGATGGAGCATCTGGTGATGAAGAGGACAATTCTTCAGTAGTTCAGGAAAGGCCTATCCCGAGTGGGACAGAAGTCATGGACCATATTCAAGAACTCAGGCGTTTTTTCGAAAGTCGCAACAATGAGTGTGATTCCATTTTCCATTCAATAGATCAATTAGAATCATACACTGTGACTGGGAAACTTAAATCAGGAAAACAGATTAAAATCTCTGACTTTTTAAAGAAATCGTGAAAATATTATATCCAACTACGTTAAATAAATTTTTTGAGCCTTTTTTAAAACTTAACTGTGTTCCTTTTCAACTCCTTCTAAGAAAATTCTTTAATTTGAATTTTTGGATAATTCAAATTTTTTTCCTGGTCTCTTCAAGTTCGAATTATCCAGGTTCCACTGTATTAAACTAAATTTGTAACTTTTGTAGGTCGATTTATTCAAACAACATCGAAGAAGCATGGATTAACATGTTTTAAAATATATGTTTGAATTTTATATTAAATAACTTAATTGAATCATTCGATTGGTTTAAAGAATGTATATTTGTTATTTAGCATATCTCCCCCAAGGGGTTTAAGGAGTTTAAATCTGGCTATCATTATTAATCAAATTATTTATACATATTATACATTTTTCACACGCGCATTCTTTTAAATGAATCAAGTAAAAATTTTGGGAGATGAATTGAGATACTTTCCAATTTGTATATAAATATATTTTCTGGTATTTTCACTCAAGCACTAATTAAAGCACAAGTTATTAATTAATTTTAAATGAAAATAATTATTAACTCGAATTATCTTACTAACTTTTACATACCTAACACTTTGTTAGAACTTTACATTTTAATTTCTATCATTTCTTTCCTAAATACTATCCATAGAAGGAAGCTGCTATTTAATACTATGTACTTGGAACAATTTATTCAACGGGATGGTTTGTATACTTTTTGCCCTAATCGAAATTTGCAAGGATCAAGCCATAGAAAAGTAGATATTCAAAATAGCAGCTACATAATCTATTAGGCTCTGGTCAAATCCTTTGATATCAATAATGATAAAAGATACATGTTTACGCAAACAGGAAAAAAAATGTTTAAGAAGAAATTACCATATGTGTGTACAATAGTTTATTAAACTCAAACATTTAATACAAGGGGACCTAAAAACTTATTTTATGGTTTTCTGCAATAAATACTCTAGACTACTTTATTTGATTAGTTCTTATAAGTAACCTAAGATAAATATATGTTTAGCAACATGATTTCATTAAGTAGTGTTTACGTGAAACACTGTATTGTAATTTAGTGTTGATTCTATACGTTACAAAAATACTATAAAATATATTTTAACACGAAATTAAGCAGTAGAATAGGTTTAATATTATTAACAAACATAAAATGTAATACATATACTCGCCCTATTTATTATTTATCTTTTTATAATGTCAGAACAATTTATAAACGTTTTATTTGTTCGTATCGTGATGAAATATCATGCACTTAATATAATTTATACCAAAATGCACATTGTTACCTTTTAGATCATTGTATATTTTCCGAGGGTAGAAGTAGTGCTTGAGGTTGACTAGATGGCCTAGTGGGAAATGGTGGAAAATGGTCCATGTCGTTCTTGCTATAAACAACTGGAGGTACCAGTTGATCCAGAGACAAATTTTTAACAAATTTATCTGATCTATAATGTCGTCTCAAAGGTGTGTAAAAATACTGATCCAGATAAATATGAGGCCACTGATTATACATTTTTGAATACATTCTTCTTCCACTAGGATTATGTTTAATATTTTTTTTTGAGCTATTAGGCTTAATCTTATGAATTGACGGGCGTCTATACCCTATGTGTTGTCTCAGTATTAATTTTGGACGTCTGTTATAAGAACTCACGTGTGATCCAAATATCATGTGTTTATCTAACAATTGGTTTGTGTGAGTATGGAGAGGACTTCTGCTTGTAGATATATTTATATCAAAACGCGTATCATTTATTAGCAATGATGGTTGTTCTCCGAGTTCTTTTTGTGGAAAAACTTCTGGTACTATTGATTTATTTTCCATTTGCAGATAGGCGTTATTAGAACTAATAGAAGGCATCGGTTTTATACTGTCCTTTGTTTCCATTGGAGTTTCCCTCGAGTACTGCGAATTCGATTCAAGGATTAAATTATGATTCATGCGTGGATATTTAAAAGTTGAGTAATCAAATGACCGGTTAGATTTTGATACTTGTTCTACCACAGCACTAAGCTCTGGGCCGTGATCAGTGTCGTCTAATGAAATAGTAAGATTACCAGTGGGTATATTTAAAATATCTTTTGTTTTATTATACATACTATTCAAGGAAGATGATACTAAATTATTTAAATCTCCACCTAATATTTCAACATCTTTCTTAATTGGATCTAAAGCTTTTAAAATTTTTGAATTTTCTAATTGATTTTTAACATTAAATGAATCTAAGGGCTTATTACTAACTCCTTCAGTTACCTTAATGATCTCATTTTTTCTTTCATTTTCCATGGTTTGGTTCGTACTTTCACTTGTAATTTGTAATTCAAAAATGGTTGAATTATCTTCATTTGGTACCAGATAAAGAGATTCTGTAGAGGTTTCATTATTTATTACCATCTGGTTAACTATTGGGTGATTTTCATTTGGGGCTTGTGTGGATGTTTCTTTGTTCATTATCATACCATTAACTGTAGGGTGTTCTTGATTTGAAGATTGTGTGTATGATTCACCATCCATCATCATACCATTAATTATTGAGTGTTTTTTATTTGAGGATTTTGTAAAAGACTCATTTTCCATCATCATACCATTAAATGTTTGTTGTTCTTCATTTGGCGATTGTAGGGATGATTCATTGTCCATAATCATCTTTTTAACTTTTGGGTTTTCTTCATTTGGGGATTGTGTGGAATATTCATTTTCTATCATCATACCACTAACTGTTGGGTTTTCTTCATTTGGTCTTTTTTTAGAGGTTTCTTTGTCTACCATGACACCAACTCTTGAGGATTCTTTATTTTGGGCCTTGATGGAGGATTCATTGTTCATCATTATACCACTAGCTGTTGGGTGTTCTAAATTTGTGTATTGCGTGGAGGCTTCACTGTCTATCATAATCTCATTAGTTTTGGAGTATAATTCATTTGGGGATTGGGTAGAGGCTTTATTATATCGCATCATACTAACTCGTGCATGTTTGTCAATTGGGACTTGTGTAGATGATTCACTGACCATCATCATACCATTAGCTGTTGATTGTTCTATATCTGGGGCTTGTGTAGAAGTGGCATTGTACATCATTATACCATTACTTCGGTGTTCTTTATTTTGGAATTGTATAGAGGTTTCACTGTCAATCATCATATCATTAGCTGTTGAATGTAATTCATTTGGAGCTTTTGTTAATGTTTCATTGCCCATCATACCTACTCTTGCGTGTTCTTCATTTGGGTTTTGTATAGATGTTTCATTGATCACCATAATACCAACTCTTGCGTGCTCTTCATTTAGGGCGTGTGTAGAGGTTTCATTGTTAATAACTGTACCAAATTTTGCGTGCTCTTCATTTGAGGTTTGTGTAGAGGCTTCATTGCCCATAATCACAGCAAATCTTGCATGTTCTTCATTTAGTTTTTGTGTAGAGGTTTCATTGTTCATTATTGTACCAACTTTTGCAAGCCTTTCATTCGGTGCTTCTGTAGAGTTTTCATTGCCCATCATAATACCAACTCTTACTTGTTCTTCATTTGGGTCTTGTGTAGAGGATTCATTGTCCATCATCGTACCAATTCTTGGGTGTTCTTCATTTTGGGAGTCTTTAGAGGTGTCATTTTCCATCGTCATACTATTATCTGTAGAGTTTTCTTCACTTGAGAATTGTGAAGAATATTCATTGTTCATTATCATAACAACTGTTACGGGTTCTTTATTTGGGGATTGTGTGAAAGTTTCATTGTTCATTACTATACCAGCTCTTGCGTGTTCTTCATTTGGGGCCTCTTTGGAGAATTCACTGTCCACCATAATATCATTCGCCATTGAATGTACTTCATTATGGTCTTTTGTAGAGTTTTCATTCCCCATAGTCATACCGACTCTTGCATGTTCTCCATTTGAGGCTTTTATAGAGGATTCACTATCCATCATCCTACCCGTTCTTGGGTGTTTTTCATTTTGGGACCTTATATAGGTTTCATTTTCCATCATCATACCATTATCTGTTGAGTTTTCTTTATTTGTAGCTTGTGAAAATGATTCTGTACCCATCATGATACCAGATCTTGAGTGTTCGTTAAGTTGGGATTTTGTAGAGGTTTCTTTATCCATTATCAATCCATTATCGGTTGAGTGGTCTTCATTTGAGGCTTGTGTAGAAGTTTTATTGCCCATCATAATACCACCTCTTGCATGTTCTTCATTTGAGACATGTGTAGAGGATTCACTATCGATCATCAAATCATTAGCAGTTGAGGGAACCTCATTTGGAGCTTGTGTATATGTTTCATTACCTATCATAATAGCAACGCTTGCCTTTTCTTCATTTAGGGCTTGTGTAGTGGAGTCATTGTCCATCATTATATCATTAGCTGTTGAGTTTACTTCATTTGAGGCTTTTATAGAGATTTCTTTGCCCATTATAATACCAATTCTTGCATGATCTTCATTTGAAGCTTGTGTATAGGTTTCATTGTCCATCAACATGCCAGTTATTGCGTGTTTCTCATTTTGGGATTCTGTAGAGGTTTCATTTCCCATCATAATACTACCTCTAGCATGTTCTTCATTTGGGACATGTGTAGAGGATTCACTATCGATCATAAAATCATTAGCAGTTGAGTGTACCTCATTTGGGGCTTGTGTAGAGGTTTCATTGACCATCATAACGCCAGCTATTGTGTGTTCTTCATTTGGGTTTTGTTTAGAGTACTCACTGTCCTTAATCATATCATTAGCTGTTGAGTTTACTTCATTTGAGGCTTTTATAGAGCTTTCTTTGCCCATTATAATACCAATTCTTGCATGATCTTCACTTGAAGCTTGTGTAGAGGTTTCATTGTCCATCAACATGCCAGTTATTGCGTGTTTCTCATTTTGGGATTCTGTAGAGGTTTCATTGCCCATCATAATACTACCTCTAGCATGTTCTTCATTTGGGACATGTGTAGAAGATTCACTATCGATCATCAAATCATTAGCAGTTGAGGAAACTTCATTTAGAACTTGTGTTGATGTTTCCTTTCCTATTATGATAGTACCTCTTGCCTTTTCTTCATTTAGGGCTTGTGTAGAGGAGTCACTGTCCATCATCATATCATTAGCTGTTGAGTTTACCTCATTTTGGGCTTTTATAGAGCTTTCTTTGCCCATTATAATACCAATTCTTGCACGATCTTTATTTAAAGCTAATGTAGAGATTTCATTGTCCATCAACATGCCAGTTATTGCGTGTTTCTCATTTTGGGATTCTGTAGAGGTTTCATTGCCCATTATAATACTAACTCTAGCATGTACTTCATTTGGGACATGTGTAGAGGACTCACTGTCCATAATCAAATCATTAGCAGTTGAGTGTACCTCATTTGGGGCTTGTGTAGAGGTTTCATTTGCCATCATAACGCCAACTATTGTGTGTTCTTCATTCGGGGTTTGTTTAGAGTATTCACTGTCCTTAATCATATCATTAACTGTTGAATGTACCTCATTTGAGGATTTTGTAGAGGTTTCATTGCCTGTCATAATAGCAACTCTTGCGTGTTTTTCATTTTGGGCTTGCGTAGAGGATTCATTAGCTAATGAAAGTACTTCATTTGGGGCTTTTGTAGAGGTTTCATTGCCTATCATTACACCAACTCTTGCGTGTTCTTCATTTGGGGCGTGCTGTGATGATTCACTGTATATTATCTTATTATTAGTGGTTGAGTGTACTCTATTTGGGCCTTTTGTTAATGTTTCATTGCCCATCACCATACCCGTAGAAATTGAGTGTTCTTCATTTGGATCTTTTGTAGAGGTTTTGTTGTCTACCATCAAAGCATTAGTGATTGAGTGGGCTTCATTTGGGGATAGAGTGGTTATTTCATTGTTAATTAACATTTCTTTATTTGGGGAATATGTAAATATTTCATTATTAAGCATGGTGCCATTAGCTTTTGAATTATTTTCATTTTCAAGGGAATCAATTAATATTGTAGTGTGATTATCATTAGAGATATCGCTTTCAAGATTTATTTTAATTCCATTCATATCAACAAGTTTTTTTTTATTTACTTGTTGGGGATTCTCTTTGATTGTGGATATCACTGATCCTAATTCAGTGTCAATACTATGTATTATTTGTTGAGTAATAAATTTTGAAGACACTTTAGAGTTTTCTTCATTTAACTTCAAATATGGAGGTTCTGTAGATATGTGATATTGATAGCCAATTCTTTGGGCTTCTGCTGTTATGTAATTATGTCTAGCATCATCACCCTTAAATGTTGGTAATTTATTATGATTACTTAATGTATTGTGTGATAGTCTTATCTCCATTTCAGGCTTCGAGCAAAATATAAAAAAATTCTCGTTTGGATAATCTTTTCCTTGGCCTAGAATGTTTGAAGATGGGCTTTCACACATATCTAATAGTTTTAAAAATATATTTTTAGACATGGGGCTAGGGCGTATGATGACTTCTGAGTTATCGATATAATTGTTTGTCTTATTCGCTGAGTTTATTGGCCCTTTTAATATCGGCGATACCGCTTCTAACCAGAAATCCAGTGCTCGGTAATCTAAAAATAAAGAATATACACATGTATATAGCTAAGTTTTTCCGTCTTTCTATGCCAGCTCTATAATCTAGGTAAGATAGCGGGAAAACATGCATTTCTTAAAGTAAATTAACCATCCACTTTCTCAAAGTGGCAGTTAGGAGACAAATTGTAGAGATTTAATGAATATACTTTGGACTAAATTGGCTTTTAGCTTTAACTTTAACAAATTTCATAAAAGTGCTGACACCTGGTTTTTCACTTTTAAGTTATAATTTTTTTTTTTATTAAAAAAGCAGCTCGTAATATCGCTTAAAAAGACGAAAAAATTGTGCCTTGGTATATTGAAATCGGTACACAACTTTGTTCAATAAAAAATCAAAACCACGAAAAATGTCCATTGTTTAGATTTAATTACAGGGGTTGTAATTGTCAAAGGAACTTATTTTGGGGCATAAATTGTAGTTCGTGTTGGTGCCTACATTCAATAAATATTTCGTGCAAAATTAATCAAACATATTTGCGTAAATCGCAAGTATGTAAAAACGGGTGGTTCCAAAAAACTGCTTGGAAACGGCCGATAATGGTCATAAAGTAGTTTTTCAAAGCGTTATTTGTTCGCGAAAAGTTTATCTACAATCTTTATGTAATTAAATATAAGCAGGGTCGGATTTAGTACCTAAAAAACGCGTCCGAAAACCAGGGTGTTTGTTGCGAGCGGAGAAGTGGTAACGTGGTGGAGGAAGCCTCTCTGGCGACCGGGCTTCGAGCATTGGAAAGCTATCGCGTGCCTTCAAAAACATGAGATTTTGATTACTAAACATTAATTATATTTTTTTTAATAATTTTATACTATAATAATAATAATAATCATAATAGTAAAAAAATCAAATTTGATACTCAAAATATTTATCTAGTCTTCTTCATCTACCATCATAACTTCGTAAGAAATGTTTATGGAGCCCGTTAGCACTAGATAAGAATTATGAAAATAATCACAATAACAATACAAAAAAAACTGTAAAAATATTTTTTATTAACTTATATGGTATTTATGTTCCCAAAACACTGAGACATTATCAATATTTCGATTAAAAATAAAAAATGGCAAATAATATAATGCAATTGTGAAGCGTCAAAAACAGCCATTCAGCATTTTCTTCTTATGCGTCAATAATATGCCTACTATTAGTGTTTCGGCGAGATACCCCACTTTCAAACGCTCGAAGCTCGGCTGCCAGAGAAGTTTCCCCCACCACGTTGCCACTTCTCCGATAACATGCCCGAGCGCCCGAAGTAACATACACCTCGGTTTTCAAACATGGTTTTTAGGTATTAAATCGGACCCTGCTTAGATTTCATTATATGGGGATTGTATATAAACACTTCGTGAACCAATAGTGCTTTGGAAAATTACTCTACGACCATTATCGGCCGCTTCCAAGCAGTTTTTCGGGAACATATATTTTTACATACCCACGATTTCCGCAAAAGGTTATGATTATTTTTGCACGAAATGTTTATTGTAAGTAGGCACTAACAAGAGCTACAATATAACTCTCAAAATAAGTTCTTAAGACAATTAAAACCCCTGTAATTAAATGTAAAAAATGGACATTTTTAGTGGTTTTGATTTTTTATTGAAAAAAGTTGTGAACCTATTTAAATTGACATCGGCTCTTTTTTTTTTTGTCTTTTTAAAAGCTATCATGGGCTATTTTTTAATTCACACCTTAATAGTGAAAATATCAATTTTTGGCATTTATGAATTATATTTAACCTTAAAGCTACAAGCCAATTTAGTCCAAATTATATACATTCAATTTTTACGATTTTTCTCCTAATTATCACGTTGAGAAAGTGGATGGCTAATTTATTTTAAGAAAAAAACTATCTTACCTGGACTACTATATTTGGTTGTATTTCCTAGTATTTTGAATTAGGCCTACGTTAGTTTGTAACTAAGTAAATTAAAATATAAATTATACTACACAAAGTCTACGGCTTCTCTTTCTTGATGGACTGAATCGTTTATAATGGGAAGATTGGTGTTAGAATCCAATTCGGGCGTACAGAGGGTGGAGTTATTAAAATGGTTTTCCACTCTTCTTCCACGAAAATGCGAGTAAACTTCCTATACATTCAAACTTTCTCATACCTGACTAATTGTAATAATTAGTATATAATTATGCCTAGAAGTAATGCTAAAAAAAACTATACAATATCTACATTTTGAATGGTATATATTAATGCACTGCCTACTCCTTCACGCCCCCTCGAAATTGAATTCCAGATAAGTGCTTGTTTTGTATGTTTGGCTATATATATACATATATATATGTATATATATGTATATATATATATATATATACACTCTTACTTTTAAGGTAGGAGTGTACGTAATGCGAATAAAGGTCAATGATTTTGTAGTTTTTAAAACAAGTCAATGTGTGTCTAAAATAAATAAAATAGTGCTCCTGTAGAAATATTTGAGTTTAATTGTCTACACATGGTTGTATCAATAGTAAGTTGACCTTTCTCTTCGTTTAAAAAGTTTGTCATCTAATGCCACTATTCTCATGACAGATATTCAATATCTGTTTATATCACCACGTGAAGAATATTGAACTCTATTTTTTTTTTACTGAAACAATATATTTATTTTGGACAAAAGAGTTTTGCTATAAAAACTGCAAAAATACTTGTCTTTTCAAACGTCCCTTACCCCTCCCACTTAATAGACCAGGTTTTCCTTCTCAAAAAGAGTGGTAGGCCGTTTTAGAAGCGATATGACGTCACACTTGTAGTGTTGCCTACCTGGCAACTGTTGCCTCTCCCGGATGACTTCTCTAACGATTCTGGCAACTCCGTGAGATTCAGAAGTATTGATGTTCGGTGTTTCAATGATGCCCGATGGCTTATAAACACCTGATGGGGGTGTTACGGGCATTAAGATATAATTAGTAAAACTTACTGAATTTTTCTCCTTCGTGGTTTTCTCAGGGGTGACATAAGCCAAACCTGGAAAACCAAAACAACTTTAAAATAAATACTGTCAGTTTTAAATCGAGTTAGCCACTTTACACAGCTCAATAAGAGTTCTACAAGAATCTTACATTAAAGTATAAAATATTTTAAAATTTAATTTCACATTTCTACACATCAAATGTTGTGATCTACAGCGTTCATTATATATATAAAACCAAAATTTATAAAATAACACTGATGGTATTATTTTAAAATGATTATCAATGTTTGTTAGGAATCAGAATTATTTTGTATATTTTCTAATGGAATCTTCCTAGGAAAATTAAATTATGTTTTGTTTTATAATAATTGCTTAGCTTAGGAAGGTTTGGTGTATGGAGGATTCGATCTACTTGAAACATGCTACATGCATTTCATTCGGTCGTTTCAATTGATTTACAAATTGTTGGTAAAATAATAACAATTCCATTATTTCTATTCCTGACCCGAATTACTATCAATCATTACTATAAACGAATCCCTATGAATACTGTATCTTCTTGACCCTATTCACAAAATTGCTTAGCTCTGGTATTTCTTAGGATAAAAGGAGCTTGGGGTAAGATTGGAATGAGCAAGTCCCACAAATCAACACTTCTTGAATTCACACGGTCAAAGCCCTATAGCATCAAGCTCACAATATACATGTGCAAAAATTTAGGTTCCGAAATTTAAGATCTGGTATTACCCATTAAAACCCAAACACATTCACAGAAAGAAACTGGTGGTTTTGCCTTTTTCTGTGTGGATGTGTAAAGAAAGTAAACCTGACTACATATTCAAATAGCAATTCTGAACAACAACAATATTTTAAATAAGCATACCAATTTTTAGAAACAATCCCTCATTAACACAATAAGAAAACTACCTCAATACTTCAAACTAAAAAGTAGTTCCCATTCCAACAATCTTTCTATCCCTCCGTCTCCACTTAAACCTATTCGAACCATAATCAAGAAGATTTTAGGTAATTTGGACCACGGCCATATATTTAGCAATCAACAATTGAGATATGTAAGTTGGGGCACCACTATGAAGCGAGACAAGTAAATTGGGGCAGTGATTGGCAAACATCCGGTGTAAACAATCAAAGGAAACAGACACTTGCACGTATCAACACAAAATATCATTCAAGATCAGGTCACTACATACCACTAAAGATATCGAAATAAAACCTTATCCAACATCGAGTATTCGTGAAATGAAAGAGAAATAAAAGTTCACTAAGAACGGAAAATACTTGTTAAGTGTGGTTGGGTT
Source organism: Timema shepardi (assembly GCA_902151425.1). NCBI lineage: Eukaryota > Metazoa > Arthropoda > Insecta > Phasmatodea > Timematidae > Timema > Timema shepardi. Next base: position 94,300 of record CABFVX010001827.1, on the reverse strand, counting down.
GAAGTATAAGTTAAAATATATGGCAAAGATGGGAATAGAAAGATGGTGTTCTGTAAGTGACACTTGTAAAAGTAAAATGTATACCCTTGGAAAGGATGACACCGTCAATTTCTTCGTAAGTTATTGGTTCACAACCAAGATCAACCACCGATTTTTGGGAGAGAAATTGTATGTAGCTCCATCAAACGTACATTTATTATATTTAAATTCAAGAGTGAGAAGCCCTCCAAATTAATTCATGCATAGCTGGACGGACATAAAGATGAAGCTGATTTAACTACTAATGACATTTAATTGCTGAGGATAAACCTTAACAACGTGAAAAATTCAATGTTGCCTCCTATTCCTACTAGCCAATATGATGTTCACTCTGACCTAAACGCTATTTCCACTCAAACTAACAGAAACCAAAATTCCTTGTTCTAAATGATTCAAACGCTCACATAGTAGTTTTTTCATGTGAAAGAAACCTCAAATTTATATATGAGAGTGACGTGGTTTTAAGAGATGGAACTTTCGAATCCTATACGAATGATTTCTACCAACTTTTCACCACTTTAGGACTCAGGAAAGGACATTATGTTCCTTTGTTGTTTTGTTTGTTGCCAAATAAAGAGGTTAGAGCTTACGTTTAACTATTCTCAACAATCAAAAGAATATGTGAAAATAACGGCGTAAATGTTCAACCTCTGGAATTCGTTATCGACTTCGAACAAGCAATACACACTACGGTTTGTGAAATTTTTCCAGAAATAAAAATTAGTGCATGCCATTTCTATATACAGCAAGCCTGGTTTTGATAGCTCCTATCCATTGGTTTAAGTACTGTTTGTCAAAATGGAAAATCTGAAACTGTTCACTTTCTCCGAGAGATTTTCTCTCTACCTCATCTGAAACCTGAAACCACAGAAGATGCTTTTTTTTTCAGGGAATTTATGGCAGTTATGCTGAAAAATGATTAAATAACTAAATTCTGTGACTATCTGACTAATAATTATATGACACGTGAAGCTCACTTCCCTCCTCAAATTTGGGATTGGCATGACACCGAACTTAGAACAACTAACGCATGTTAAGGTTACCACTTGAAACGGAGCAAATCATTCTGCCATAACCATCCTAATGTCTACCAGTTCATCGACCTCCTCAAAAACGTACAAACGGACACATATAAAAATTCAAAGTAGCAAAAACGATGTTCTACCTAGAGTTACTGCCCTTTGGGTTTTATGCTAACCAAAAATGCGGCTTTTTAAGCGTCTGCAGCGCTACCACACAGCTCTTTTAAATTATATCGAACAAACAAACGACATGAAATTATAAAATACTATAATATATATGCAAACAAAATATTTTATTTTTTATTCCCCTATTACAAAATAATATTAATAATTTTAATTAATTCTATGTTTAATGTGTGCATTAAATATGTTTTATATATCATTAAAATATAATATTGTAAGCTAGGGTATATAATAAGGTTAAATATAATCTTGAGGAAACATTAGTAACTTTAATCGTATAACATATTAAAAAAGAGTATTCTTAATATCCAAAGAAATTATACTTTCATAGTTGTATTAATATTTTATTATTGATAAGTTGTATGGATATACAACTTATATGTATATATGTTATATGTTATGATGATTAAAGGTATTAAATGTTAATAATAAGATGCTTATAAGCAAAAACATTGATATTGCAATGTCCTGTAAAATATCATTAGATATATTTTATAATTTATAAATAATTAAGATATCGTATATTTTAAAAAACACTTTAGCGTAAGATATTAAGAAAATATTTACGATATTAAATAATCAAACTATAGTTGATATCTATAACACATGTTACTAAGAAGTTATCTTTGATATATGAGAATAACACTGTTGTAGCTACCTGTAAAACATGTTAACAGAAAGAAGTGTATCAGCCAAATAAAGGTATGAAGGAGTCGGTATCGTCTATGGTACATCTCATATGAAGAAACTAGTCTCTTGAAGGACATACCGATCTCACACCAGCGCATTTATTTTGTCAACATGATAACACGTTCCTCCATTGTTGTGACGTACTTCATACCACACACTCACTTTGGGCACGTGGGCACCGTACACGACCAAATTGTCCGTTCTCTGCAATGAAGTGACGTAGCTAGTTAGACACTATATGTCCAAAACCTGGTCACAAGCTGATGATGACACTGCGATGGTTAAAATCTCGTCAATAACTAAGATTTTCCGGATGCCCTAGCAACTTATTATTTTAACATTCATTTACATGGATAAATTATAAAGGGGTGCTAATTCAGGCCTTTAGAGCCGTGAGGCAATCACAGGAGCATAAAATAATATTATTATATCATTAAAAGCTATTTAATTAGTATGAACAATATTTTTTCATAGAAATGGAGCATTTTAAATGCAGTTTTACATTCATACAAAGAAATGAATGCAACCAGCCCTGAGGCTAAAATATGTAATAGACAAGTCCTCTAAGGGATTTGATCTCCAATTTCTTTACGCACTGAATTTATATGAGTAGGTGAGAAAGAGACTACATATTTTGCCCAAAAAAATATCCCAAATAGCTTCCAGGGATCTTTTACATGCCACAATTGACATTGGACCGACGGTTTTACTTCCCTTCCAACCGAAGCTGCGCTACTGGTTTACATAGCTTTCTATAAGCCCGTCAGAAATACGGCCTAGAAGTATATTGGTCAGAGGCCCTGGATGCTGACTTAGAGGTCCCGGGTTCACTTCCCGCTGGTAGCCTACCTGGAAGTTTTTCTTAAAACGAGAATAGTTCCCATGGTCACCAGTGTTTGGATAATTAAGTTAGGTTAAGATCCTCATTGGCTTTATCCTCGTCATGTTTACGACCCTCACCCTCTTATCTCATAGAAATACGGAAAGAGCTTCCTAAGGGTAAAGGTACATTATTACTGGTCAAACTTTCCGCAAACTGGACTACAGATGGTTGTAGCCCAGACATGCCGTTAATAATAAATCCATCGCTTTCTTTCAAGTTTGAGCCCCCAAACATCGGGTCGTGAGTTGAGAGCTTTACCCCAAGACCACCGAGATCATCGCCTACACAATATAGTTTGATAACATGAATTCTAACAGCAGCTCCCTATTTTATCTGGTAATATCTAATCCGATTTAATAACACTAAGTTTAATATACAACAGTTATATTTATAAAATGATGTTATAACATTGCATATTAAATGCAGCGCACCTTATTGTCTCATGTAATCAAAATATCAATTGAATACCATTTATTTTTGATTTTAACAGTCTTAAGGTGACATAAACGTTATTGCGAGCTAAGGTTAGTATTTTTTGAAGTTTTTCGGTTTCTATGACATAAACCTTTTTGGCAAAATAAATAAATATTTCTCCAGTAGATACATTTATTATATACAGTGGGATATGGTTAATTTGAAGTTGGTTTAATCGGATGATTGGGTAATTCAAACCCACCATTATTCCCCACGAAATTATTATTTAAATCAATGGTAAAAAACCACATTTAATTCGAATTTTAGAAAGAAATATTTCGATAATTCAAATTTTATACAGTATATTGTTATTTTTTTCGGGTTTCTACTCGCTTCAAACCCAACTTAACAATATCAACCAAACCCAAGAATCCCAGGAATGTCAAATACAGCTAAGAGTAACTTACTCATAGTAAAAGAGAAAGCTGGGACGTTAGCACCCGCTGAAAGCGGGTTTCCTAAGATTGGGGATGTTTTGGCTCTGCTTTAATCGCTTCTGTGTGACAATGCCATCAGGTGACGTCTAGCATGGAAGGGGTAAGGTTTATGTTGCTTGTACTAATCAGGCACCTTTGTCTCTCAGTGACATTCACTCATTGTCATTTGACAAGAGTAAATTGATGTGTTTTTACTATGTCTAAGCGTGGAACCTATACAAGTTTAACCTTGGCCAAGAAGGTTGAAATAATTAGAGAAGTGTAAAAGTGAGTAAAAAAGAAGTGTGATATCGCAAAAGAATATGGGATAAAGCCGAACACATTATCGACTCACCTTAAAAAAAAAGAATAACATCATATAGAGTTGGAAAGTGAAAAATAGAGGAACATGAAAACATGTTAGAGGCGATGATCATCCTGAGATTGAAGAGTGTGTTTTAAAGTGTTTCAAACAATCACGTGACCTTGACATTCTTTAAAGTGGTCCATTAACTGAAGAAGTTTGAATTCTTTGTACGGTGAGTTAATTTTTACAATTTATCATTTTGAGGTTCTTTATTTATTATGTACAGCTTAGATACCTATTGGTTAATTCGAATTTTAGATATCTCAAATTTTTTTAGATAACCCTTGAACTTCGAATTCAAAAAGGTTCTACTATTATATACATGTATATGTGTGTGTATGTGTGTATTTTATAATATCAATAATAACTTGAATATTTCTCATTAGCAAATTGGCATTTGATGGAAAACCTTAATATAAGCAAATAGATGTCCCCAATAAAAGTGTGAGATAACTATGTCAAATATTCAAAAGCTATAAAACTAAACTAAACAAAACACCCTTGGAGAAATATTTTATTTATTTAGCAAAAAACCCTTTGTGCCATAAAAATAACCAAACCATAAACCTTAAATTAATGTCCTCTTCCACTCTACCTTAACTTAAGTACAAATATTGACGTTTAATATAATTAGATTTTAAATGACGAATTCTTATTTGAACTTGGTTTTACACTATCAAATTTTTTAGTAATTTTAAATATAATATAAATATTTTAACTGGGTCATATATAATATAGCTTAATATTACTATATTATAATTGCAAAAGCACTATTTGACTTGAGCTATACACATTTTAACTAAGTAGCTCAAAGCAACAACTTACTATTCAATTTTGCAACACAAAGTTATTTCTATACAATATTTACCCACTAACATATCTTAAAATACAAGCATCGAACATTACACTTTCATTTCTTAAATCAGATATGTAATTATCTAGATTTTCTAATAGCTAAAACCCCAATACTATCTTTTTTAAAACTTTCCTGTCATTAAACTAAAAATTCTGTAGACCTGTAAGAAGCTTATGTGACCACTTGACTAGATGTTAGTTTGTAAACAATAAATGGGATCTTGCATCGTTTGCACTAAAGCTAGTATTTTTGAATATTATATAACAACCATTTTCATTTGACACACTAAATAAAGTTCTCCTTCCCTAGATAGATTTAGTTTAACTTTATATGTATATTAGTAGTTTTTGATAATTTGTCATTATCATCCCAGAATTTGATCCAAACTCTTATCTTAAGGTGGGATAGAAGGAAACGCAAGAAAAGACCAGTGTGTTTGCAGTTTTTATGACAAACATTTTTTTTTGGCCAAAATAATTAAAATATATATCCAGTACTAACATAGAATTTTCTTTTCTTCATATGTTGATATCAATAGTTCTTTATAATCTTTCATGAGCATGGTGGCATTAGCAAATACATTTTCTAAATTGAGAGAAAAAAGTTGTATTCAAATTGCAGGACATTCTTCCTTGAAAGATATTCAAGAAATTTTGAGGTCACCCTGCGAAGAAAATTAAATTCCATGTTTGTACTGGAGCAATACTTTATTTATTTTGGTCTAAAACAGGTTTGTCTATAAAACTTCAAAAACACTGAATTTTTATTGTACACACTTCCATACAAACTTAATCTAAAAAGTTTATCATTTAACTCAATTATACCCCTGACAATTATTTAAAAATTAATGATAGTATTTTGTGTAGTGAATTAAACTAAATATATCTAATTAAGCGCTCTTTTAGTTAATTTAACCAAACATATTTTTTTACTTTAAAAATAGCAAAAATACTGGCCTTAGATTTCTCTTTCATCCCACCTTAAACACTCAAGCGCAACTGGCCGTGTTTCGAATCAAATCACTTCATCTCTTGCTTGAGTTGAGCACAACAGCCGAGATGCCTTGTGGTGAGCTGCCAGTTAAATCGCTGTCATCCACTGCACTGACACTAAAACCTACTTCTGGGAACACATAAACACGTAAGATCCTCTGCAGAACATTTTAAATACAAACCATAATCCTCTGTCACAGTCAACCATGTCTATTGCACAATTAAAAATCATTGGATTTTAAGAAATACCTTTTATAATAAAATTTTCTAAGATGGGTCTATATTTAAAGTTAAAGGTCCCAGGTTTGATTCCTGACATGTCCGAAAGAAATATTATTGACGTAATTGGGGATTATACGTTCACTGGATGAATAAGCCGTCAGAAGAATAGATATTGTGTTTCTTCTAAATTCTAGTTAATTTTTAAATCGTGTACGTTAGTATGTTCAATAAATGCACTTAAAATTCTCCAAATAAGTAATACTACATAAGTAACATAATCTTAGTTTAAAGTGATCGAAGCCACAATACTGCATTAATACATCGATAAACAAATAAGTGGTGTAGCTTATTTTATTAATTCGTGGAACATAAACTTATTCTCACTCTTTTCAAATGTATGGCAAATTAAAAATCATAAGTATATTAAACTGGATTTACATTGACATTCGTGATATGGTTATGAATTTGAAAATTCAGATATTTTTTAATAAACATCATAAAATTGTAAAGAAGATACTTAGTGTTTACTTTATCAAGCAGGATTTAAAAAATAGCACGTGTTTCACGAATGTTAACACATTTGTTTAGATATCACTCATTTTAAAGTTAAAAGATAAGTACGATTCATAAAGAAAGCCTTTTTAATACATCCACTTTGATAAATTTCAAAATTATTCAACACACATTATTTATTGGCAGAATTTTATCAGAAATGTTATTTGGTATTTGTTCACGATTTTTTAAATTTTAAATTTGACCACTATTGACTTCCTAAAATATAAACCTATTTACATTGAAGTTTGTCTGCACGCTGATAGGTAAAAATACAAATTCCAATACAAATTCATCACGGTCTGATATAGTTATCAAAATAAGATATTTCATTATTTGCAATGCGTTCATCGCAGTTATATTTAATGTAATCATAAATGGCCTTTTTTTCTAGGTATTGAAACTTATAACTAATTTAAAGACATATTAAAATTGGACGAATTGTAAGGACAATAAGAACACGATAGATTTCCGAGAACTCGTTTTATTAGTTGTAACTTGTATATCGCGCTCAATATTGTAATCAATAAATAGTATCACTCATAAGACTGTTTTGCCCCCAGATAGCATATTTACATCTAATGTATCTAAAACTAACTGTCGCAACTTAATGTGGTTTTATGTAGTCCTAATCAGAAGACAAAGGAACTTAGAGGAGTGATATAATTTATTTTCTTTTATTAACTATATATTACTACCCGTTCAGGATATTCACACATTTAATTACAATAAATGGGTAAATTTGAGGAAGGTAGTTAATTAAAGGAACTATGCCCGCCTTTATTTGGGAGGAGAGTGGCAAACCATTTGATATAAAGAATCCTCATTTCACGTAACCGTGATTTAAGTGCCGACCTCTTCATCAAATGGCTAGCCATAATATTTTAGTTTTACGTTTATTTCACGTGCCTACCAATTTGGATATTTGATTCTATTAAAATAATAATTAATGTAAATAAATAAATTAAATAAATATTATTTCCCTCAATATAGTGTATTTATAATCCAGTGCAGAATTCAGGAAAACTAAAATAGAAGCAACAACTGTTTGAAGCGTAGTTTTATTATATATTTCACGGTTGGTCGGCCTTTAAATAATCTCTTAAAGCTGTAACAATCACTTTTGTATTAATAATATAAACTCCTTGGAGTCACCCAGCGAGCGAGTTATACCGTATGTTTGCAAAGATAGTTCCAACAATTGTGGATAAAGGCTATCTATCACGTAGTCAGCCCAAAAACCCTTCAGTCATTAATTTAATTTTTCTTCTTTATCAAAATAACTCTTCATTTGCTCTCACGAGGATGGGTTAGACCTCGTTCCAGACACTCTGTATTACAGAAAAATCTGGGAACACCCGCGATCAAACCCGGGACCTCTGAATCTGTAGCCAGTAACTCCAACCACTAAACCACAAAAGTGGCCACAAACTTTTTAATAGATATTCTATAGTTATTTTCTACATAAAATTAAAATATATTAGAAAGCTAGATACAATATTTGTTTTGGAATGGGAAACAGATAACATCAGAGCACATACATTATTTTTCTAGCACAAAATTAAAATGTTAATATTAATTCAAAATGGGTAGGTACAGTCTCCAGAAGCTTAACGCATACTTTAATCTTTCATGTCTATGTATTTTCTAGACGCATGAATTACAAACTGGCAGAAGGGCTTTACGCAAATAGTAAAAAAGCTCCATCTTTGAAGAGTAATATGACCACATCGGTGGACACATAGAATAAACGTCACGCTCACCTAGTCTGATTTTCTAATGGTGGAGAGGATGGTGTTGGGGTTCTAATCCCGGGTGAGTGTCTTGAGGGTGATTTTTCTTATGTGGGTTTCTCTGTAGCTTTTATCCTCTCCACTATTTTTAATCTGCATTTACTTTAAACTACCCTCTCCAACCTTTTCCCTAAAATCATTTTGTTGATAACTCATGCGTTTAAAAATGTGAATATCATCAAAATATTAAAACAGATCAATATAATTTTAAATAAAATCCAATATAACCATTTTGTCATTTGCTCTAGTATGCCATATTTTCATTAATGAGGTAAGGGATGTATAATTTATAGAAAAGTTACCCATATTTTAGTGGAGCGAGAATAAACATTCATTTGATAAAAACAACCATTGGTACACCCAGCCAGGAATCAAACCCCAACGTCCTAGTTACCATTGAGTGAGGGGTGGGTTAGACAAGTGATGCTATTCTTATCCATATCGCGAACCCCCTGAAGCCAATGACAATTCGGCGCCCATAATCTTCCCCATCATACGAGCTGAAATTAAAAAACTCCGCACACATTTGTAGTATTCTACGTGACACATCTCACTTGAATAAAAGAAAAAAAAGGGTTGGATGGTAATAGAACAAAATATGTTTAGTTAAATTGTGAATAACGTATATTTTCTGTATGATGTGAAAATACATATAATAAATAGTTTAGAAATCTAGATTTGTTTCATGGATCCCAAATTGAGAATCTCGTCCTTAGACCATTGGGGGCGGGTATTATAAAATATAACGATTACAATAGATCGGTTTCCTTTTTAACATTTAACTTGATTGATAAATAGATCTTAAAACTATCAATATTGATAACGCAGTTCACTATACCACAAAACATTTTACATAATATCGTTTAGATACATATCCCCGTCTTTTATGCAATACAATTAATATTTAGCACCACGTCTTACTTCCCGTTCGGGTTACACGCTTTAAGTACTAATTACTCTAATAAATTAGGAATTGGGGAGGTTTAATTAAAGGAAGTGAACCCGCATTTGCGTGGAGGGAGGGTGGAAAACAATTTAGGAAACATCCCCCCCCCCCCCAGTTCACCCGGCCGAGATTCGAACCTCGATCTCCCCGTCCTCAGCAGTCGAGCTCAACACGACAAGCGTGTTAGCCAACTACGCCACCGAGGCGGATTTATGCAATACAATTTTACTGAGATTAAATTTTGTCGTGCTACCGCTATGTTCCGTGTCTTCTTTGAATTTAACTTTTTTTTATAGTAGTTTAACAATAGGCTACCCTATTCCAATAGCGTATGCGTCAATTTTCCTCATTTATTATAGATAACAAATATTTTAGATTTTTTTAAAAAATTTTATTTGCGCTCCTAAATGGCTCATTTAATAATTATAAGCATATTAATAATAATAAATGTATGGGACCACTAGCATAGCTCATTTACGGTTGTAATGGTGTTAAGCGACAGCTTGCAAAAGCTACTAGATCTAATATCATGTATCCATTCACCCAACAATATAATCCGTAAGACCATTATTATGTTGAGTTGTCACTTTTGGCAGTTAAAACTTTCACAACACACAATTGGTTTTTAATTGTGTTTTTCTTTGAAGCGTTTTTACATCTTCTGCTAGCTGTCAGTTACCACCCCTCCTGTAGTTAATGGACGCCATGTTAACTATGGTTTAGCTACACGTCCCTCGCACCGGTTGGCACGTAGAAAAAGTCATCAGTTTCATCGTCTTATCTTCCACTAACGAGTAGGTCAAAGTTCAAACCCTTGCTGGGTGTACGAGGTGTGTCATTTCCTAACATTATGATTTCTCTCTCTTGCTCCATTGAAGTGCGAATACATTTCCTCACAATTTTACCTTTCTCATCCTTATCCTATAAGTGTTAACATGTAAACATCCCGAACTTATAATAATACGGTGTGCAAGCATAATTAGTTACACATTGTATTGTATTGTATTGTATTGTATTGTATTGTAATCATGAAGAGACTAATGGATCACTAATAAATAAGATTATTTGTTGCGACGAACACATCTATAGTTTTGGATTAAATAGCCGAGCTATTAAATATGTTAGTTACGGTTATATCCATATCTCAATATCAAAAATTTCAAATTTCAAATTGACACCTGGATACGGTAATCAAACCCGGGTCTTTTGGATTAGTACGCCAATGCTCTAACCTCAGAGTTATCCAGGAGTCACCCCGGGGTCAGGGTCATTGAGCACTCATATTTTAAGGCCAAGTCTGTGATGGAAGTGTGGAAATCGTCAGCTACATATGGTAGTTAGATGCGGCTATAACCGTAATCAACATATTTTATATCTTGGATATTTAATCGATCATAATATGCGCATTCATACAATTGTAAATCTTACTTTTTACAGCATAAAGCCCTCTCGAGTCGAAGATGGCTGCGTTGTCTGATGGCTCGAGATCTTAATTAATCACTAATATGTAGCTCAAAGTTTCCACACATCCGTCATGGACTCTGCCTTAACATTTGAGTGAAGAATGACCCTGGGGTTGGGACGATTACTGGATAGCTCAGTGGTTGGAGCAATGGCGTACTAAGGCAAAGGTCCTAGATACGATTTCCGTGTCAGGTATAATTTGTAAATCTAAAGAATATAGCATATATGGTCATGTAATGCAATCCATCACTTACAATATTATTGCTAATACCATATTTTCAAACAAAATTAAGAATTGAAATAAAACTATTAATGAGCCTTCTTGTTTTAGTATTGCAAACTAAAATAGTTTTCTAAATGAAAAAATAAGTCAAAATAAGGTCGTCTATTTTCTTGCGTCCATGCGGTAAAGTTTTTCTTCTTTACGGATTTTTTTAGTCGTCAAGTATGGAGCTGGCTTTTTCTGAGACGCATTCATTGTTGTTGTCGAGCTCAAAGTTTGTTTTTTTCCTAAGAAGACATTCTGGCTCTTTGCCAGTAACATCGCTGTGACGTTGTTTAACGTTTGAGATTGACTTAAGAGCCTGTCAGCCATTCCCCTCGTACGGAATATACTTCCCTCGTTTCTTATTCAAGCGGCAGAACAAAGCTGTCTGTCTCACACCCTTCAACGCTATATTACCCAAAACTGATTCAATTGACGTTTATTTTAGAAAACTAAAGAAAGCCTGTCTACGTTTCTGAGCAAACAAGCAGACTTTGCAGTAGATTTATTATGTGCTATCTGCAAGTGCCCGGCGTTGCTCGGATTTAAAACGATTAATTACTACGTCAAACAGCACATACTAATAGTGAACAATGTTGGATACTTATTTTAACATCAAAAACCAGCATTTATGCGGTATACGTCCTTAGGCTTGTAATATAAGTAAAAATTAAAGGAAAAAACAGCTTTACCCCTTCACTTTTCTCTTTGTATATAACTTCAATATAAGAGAGATATACTCATTTATTTTGAAGCGACCCGCACTGATATATTTGCAGTCCTAGAAGTCAGCCTCGCATTAAATATAACTAATTAATGCCGGAGTCCACATTTGCCATTACATATAAGTAACTAAACATATCAAGTTTTTTTTATGTTTATGTTCTTTGGTTTTGGAGCTGCTCACACAATTGATCATCTGGTTTAAGACGTCAGGTTCTAGATAATATGTGTGACAGCACCAAACTCGGTCAACCTAAGTAAGTAAGTAAGATCTTAGTAAGTGTACATTTTCTGTGTTTCTTGTTTTATTTGATTACCTAAATCGATAGTCACGGTGTGTAGTATTTCAAGATTTAATTGGAAAGAATAGATAAAAAATACTTGTTTTTTGGAAGTGGCCCAATAGTATTGAGGAATCAAGCTTAAGACATATTAATTAAAAATTACGTCAAAAGCGCACACAATAAAATTTAATACTTCGCACACATGAACATTTTCATCTTTCTATGTTTCTTGGATTTGGAGTTACACACACCAGTCACCACGTGGATTAAGTCGCAACATATGTACTGTACGAACGCCCGACTTTACCTGGGTGAAGATTTTTGTTTTATTGATTTGGATTGAAGGTTGAAATTTCTTCTTGGAGAAGAATTTCAATACAAAACGAATCGCTACTAGATTCAACAGCGCATAGATATAGTGAACCATACTGTATACCTTTCGAAGATTACGTTACTAAAGTATCCAGGCTTGTAATATAGATAGATATACAAAAAAGTTCCAATTTTTGCACCCTCAGTTTTCTCTTGGAACTCATTCAAAGTTCAAACAAGTCTTCTAAGACTATCGGTTTCGTAGTCACCAACGCAAGTGGTCATATGATCTAAGCTGTAAGAATCGCCATAAGTATATATAAAAACGCCTAAGGTTTATATCCGCTAATTTCCCTGAGTAATTATATTAACTTTCGTTTAATTAACTCCCACACCAGCAATCACGCAGTTTAAATTGTCGAGCAACCGATATGTGTAGTAGAAAAATTAAGGTTACCCTTAGAACATAGACTTGTGCAAAGTTACTTCTTTACTTATTTCTTACCCGCCTCGGTGGCGTAGTTGGTTAACGTGCTATTCGTGTTGAGCTCGACTGCTGAGGACGGGGAGATCGAGGTTCGAATCTCGGTCGGGTGAACTGGGAGTGGTTTTTCCTAAATGGTTTTCCACTTTCTCTCCACGCTAATACGGGTTCACTTCCTCTAATTCAAACTTACTGATCCATTAGGGTAATTAGTACTTAAAGCGTATAACCCGAGCGGTTAGTAAGACGCGGTGCTAAATATTATTATTATTATTACTTATTTCTTGGGTTTTTTAGCTATCCAAATCGGTAATTACAATGTTTAACTTGTTAGGTAGAAGATGGTTGTAAATAATGTTAAGTTGCACACACTAAATATTTCCCTAACTACTTAAATGAAGCTTAAAATATCTTTGTTAATTGAGATTAAAGATACATATCCCATTAACAACGTGTCTTAAAGCTTGCTATATTTGATTTTAAAAGGATGCCTGAGGTTTCACTAAGTATGCATGAAAATTATCACCTTTCTTTGATTCTTGGTTTTGGAACTACCCACATTTGTGGCCATGAGGCTTAAAGCGTCACCATATCAATATAAGTCAACTTTGCTTAGGGTGAATCTAATGGACTAAGATATTTGGTTCACAATATCCAAAGTTCACTTTACCCTTGAACTTAAGTGAGAGGGTTACTGACTAACCAAACAAAATATTAATAGCCAAATCAATGTTATTGAAAAATATTAATAAACGTCTGAATAGTCAGATAGCAGTTGTGTCTTACTGTAAGTTATGCTGTTTTATTGAATAAGTTTTTCTGTTGCTGCTGAATACTATTTTAAGGAATATTTTTTCTGTGTCCTATTGTGTGCTTTCTATACTAAATTCCACCATGTACATAAATTCATACACCCTTAGATCAGTTTTAACACCCACAATCACCTATTTCACTATCTGGACATTTTATTCCCTCCCGTCGTAATCATCTTCATCAACTTTTGTTTCATTGCTAGAAACACCATTCACAGCCTCAACGAAAGCATCATCTATTGAGATATAATTCGTTATAAATTCATTCTTAATATCTATAAAATATTAAATTCCAAAGGAGTTATCATTGTCGAATTTTAGTATTTCCTTGGCTGACATTTCCTGCTCTCCTTCTAACGTAACACACACAATAGGTAAGCCAGCGTGCAGGTCCACCTTTCCTTACTGCTACAGTGTTAAAAACTTTCTGAAGACTGGGATGCATTGGCTGTCTACATACACTCAGTCCTTCGTCCCCTTACATATTCCATATTTCTAGTTTCTCTACATTTTACCAAAATAATAACTTTGTTAGAGAACCGATTACTCCAAGTTCTGTATTTTTTTATTTCCTTCCATTTGTTTTAACTATGTATTTAGGCTTATTACTCAAGATTCCAGTTGACGATTTTGGCCCCACGGTTGTCTATAGCTAAATAATAATATTAACAAACTGGAAACCTAAACTACACCTATCGCTATTGTTTTTTTAGTTAAATAACCCAATTTTACTGTTTCCTTCCAATGGATGGAAGCTGTTGTAATACCACCGTCGATAGTTCATCCGGATGGCTATGTTTCAATCCTGGACCTCTGTTTTGAGTTTTTATCTCCAAATTGTTGATTTCTTCACCTTTGTCTCTATTTTTACAACCTCTATCTCTCTTTTCCGTATTTATGTCTTCTTCCCTCTCCATTCCAGCCCAATATAAATTCATTTGAATATCACTAAGCACATTTTTAAATAAAGCAACATAATTTTCTTTCAAATAGGCAAGCTTATATAATTATTGTACTAAGACTAGTTTTGCCACTGCACCAGTGGCCACGTGGACTTAGGCGTAAGGCTCATAAAACCAAGTTTCTGGTGGCGTTGAATTGAAGTACTTTGAGCTTATTACTATAGAATAATGCTCCCAATTTATGTACTTTTATAATATGAGATGGAAAGTGCATCTATCTACTGAGATGCTGTTAAATCATATTACTGACAAACACGCATGGGTCTCCCTGATTGCTTCATGTGAAGGGACCTAAGCCCAAGCTGGCCCAGGTAAGTAGAGAAAAGTCCACTGGTAGATTCAGAAGGATATATACTGTAAATAGAGTGACGTGGGATCCAGGGGCTCGTTACCATTTGGGTTCACTTCTTAGCCCATTTGAGAGACTGCCATACCGCCAGCATTGAACATAGGCTAGGGCAGACGCGTTCATTTTCGTTGAGGGATCAGTTTGACCTACTGGTGGCTCAGATACCAGTAGTTATAGTAGGATCCTTATAGCTACCTATACTTCCCTGTCCCACCCAATTCTTTAACTATCCATCTCACAAGTTTAATTTTTATCATTCCTATAATAAGCCACTCTGCAATCAAACGTACGTGTCGACATATGAGGGGTTAACCCTCAACCCCCACCCCACCCCGTGTTGGTGTCACAAGAGAGAACAGTTAGAGTAAGAGTATTGGTAGCGTCCCTATATATTATGTGTCATTGTGGTCTTTCATTTCTCTCTCCACGCTAAATAACGTGGATATACTTTCTCTAGGCAGCCTTACTCGTTCCTTCGCTTTAAATATATCCGTTACTAGCCCAAATGTTAGATAATATGATTTTTTTAAATGATACATGATTATTAAAGCGTGTTTAGATATGAAATCAGCCTAGTGGTGGTTACTTAGGCCCAAGAATTTCAAAATGTTATATTTTGATACAATTCTTTCCAATATGAAATAACTAGAGTCTCAGTAATTTGGGTTTAACGGGAGTTGCCACTCTCGAACTACTTAAAACTCGATTTACAAGGAATAAATTAAGATATTTACATGATATGCATTTAAAAGTACTTAAGATATATTTAAATAACTACACAATAAAAACATAATTTCTATAATATAGACGTATACCTTGATTTTCTTACGAATATACATACCAAACTGCTTTAAAAGTGATTAGATCTACTTTCACTTACACATACCGTCATACGTCAATTTACATGCTCTTCAACTTTTCCTGATAATTGATATTATCAATACCCATAAAATAACATGAATAATACTTATAGTGAAATGTTTTCAATATTAGCTGCAAAATAGTTTTTGTATTTTTCAAAAGGCACTTCAAATTAATGTACCCTTCATTTACCCTGCATGGTAGCAAGCCTACCTTGCATAATTCCACTACGGTATAGCTTATAGCACAGATTTATAAACTGGGTCGCAACCCCTAATAGAGGGCAGCGAAAATGATTCTAGGTGTTGCACCAAACATTGAAAAATATTAATAAATTAAATCTTTAATATATAACTATTGAAATTATAATACACTATAACCTTCCATCATAATATATCTATATAGCTCATTTCAAGAATAAATGTCACCTGGCATGATTACACGAACATAATTTTAACAATCATTCTCATATTAACTGAGATTAAGGGCCAGTTTCATAGTCAAATTTAGTACGCCTCAAGTGCGGCGCTACACTAAGTAGATGACGACACCTACCTAAACTCGAATGGAATGGGCCATTCTCGCAAAGGAAACTGGCCCATTCTATTCGAGTTTAGGTAGGTGTCATCATGTACTTAGTGTAGCGCCGCACTTGAGGCGTACTAAATTTGACTATGAAACTGGCCCTAACTCATGGTTTCCATTGGTTATCTGCAAACATGAAGTTTTTAAATTATTATAAAAATTAAATCACTATTATTAATGTAAATTATGCATATTTTACTATAAATATTTTCATTATTTCTATTTCTCATTTGATCCAAAACTGCTCAAAAACTGACACTGGAGTATAGAAGACTCAATCATCACAGCCTGGGCCCATCAACAATATTGTCTTATGAAAGGGGGTCACGAACAAAAAATATATATATATATATATTCAAGAACCTGTGTCTTATAGGATAGGGTCATCATACAATTCATCAAGGTAAAACTGCAACCTTTTAGATTTAACGGAATGTAAATTCTAAATAAAATCAAGGTATAAGCATTATTAAAATTTGAAAAAAGAATTTTATTTATAATTGTGATCTTTGTTTATCTGCTAAGCCACGCATAGCTCATCATGTAAAAATACATGCACTAGGTGTATCCCTACTTCGAATGATCGAGACTGTCAAGCATTATTTTTGCGTATACAGTTGTATCCTTCTTTCACCCAAAGAATAAAGGCAGGGCTGGACTTAGATCTTCGTCCTACATAGGGTCCATTTAATTTTTTCACCTGGTTTTGACTTAACATAACGAATGGAACATGACTTTTTTTCATTGAAACGTGTAGAGTAGTTGGATTATATTTTAATTTCGTTACTGTTTTGACGGTATTTCACACAGATTTTATTAAAGAACAATACCGACAGCATTACACATGAACATATACTTATAGAATTATACGTCTAGATTTCTTACTAGAAAATATATGAATAATATCATTATTGCCTAAAGATTTCAACCAGTCCGACTCAGTGCTTAATACAGCTAGAGCGTTTAATCTATCTTCATTCATTTTTTATCGTAAATCATTTTTGACTCGAAGCAGCCAAGAAACACTGAGTTCTTCAGAGCAGTCTGTGACCGGAGTACATACTCTTATATGTAGCGCAATACCAACTTTAGTGTGCACGGTTTGTAGATCGGGTTATTGAAGCAACTCCAACAATTTTAGACTGGGTCCTTGTTTTAGGGTGGGGAGAAGGAAAGGGGAATAAAAGGTATCCTATTTAGGTCTTCAGCGTGAAGATGTATTATGTAAAACAGTATAATTATATTGTAACATAAACCCCTACATGGAATATTAAGGGGATTCAGTATACACCGGACATTATAACAGAGAGTAGGTTCCTGCATAGAGAAAGGATATATGGTGCTTACATTGTTCATCAAGAGGTAGTTAATTTAAAATTTCTGGAAGCAAAACATGGAGAGGCTTCATTAATTACGCAAAGCAGGTTTTGACTTCTTTTTCTTTTTTAATTTCCCCCATTCCTCCACATAACGCTATACAAAACTTTTTATGTGCCTCCTCTTCCACTCGTTTGAAGTAACGCCAGTATATTTACTTCTTTTTAAAAAATACGTAAATTCACTTAGTCACCGTCAGACACAATAGTTATATGTTATTTATTTGTGACCTCCCTAATATACCTATTATATTCAATGATATATTTCAAATATATTCATAACATATTGAAATGTTCTTCATTCTTTGAAACCTTTCCTAAATCGAAGGTTATTTTAGGTGTAAAAGTTAAAGTAAAGAATATCTTACCTTTGACCTTGACATTTCAAAGCTTCTCACACTCATAGTTATCTGTGGAATATATCAATGGTCATAAAAATAGTAAACCCCTATTGGTTAACAATGCTATTTGTTTTCACAACAACCGTTCAGTTGATGCAATATTATTATTGTTGGTCTTCAACTGCTTCATAGTTAAGAAACTCTGTTTTGATCACTGGTATTAACAAATAATAAAATCTTTTGAGTTTATCAACTATTCCATTATCTTACTAATTCAATCTTAGAATCAGTGGTATTTTATTTGTATCTGTATTATATTACTACCTTGATTGTATTCAGAGAACCAAAACGATGTATTTAAATCCGTACAGACAATTATTCAATAGTCTAACGTCCTAATTAATACATCCCAGTTTTACTAGCAAGATATTTCCGAGGACTTATCCAGGCCTGAGGAATGGAGGGTTGAGTCTCTAATATAAATAATACCCTGGTATCTCAGTAGAGCGATGTCATGATAATTTAAAGGTTCAATTCTAAGATCATTGTTACCCCCACATCTCAGAAACAGCCATTTATAACACAGTTTGCCGTTTTTCCTTTCGCAGAAAGAAAACAATTGATTGTAGTTATTATTGTTATGTTATAACGTACAGTACATAATATTCAGTATTATTGATTCATGAAATAAAATAGATATTCTCATAGTACTATTATTATTAGTTTTCTTAAGCTCATTCTGTCTCGTTACCCTCATGGGCTATCTACATACTTACACCGACAGGATAGGAAAGTTGACGTTATGATTTGAAGGAAATTATCTTGATTTTTCGTGCAAGTATCAAGGGAACCATTTTGACAAAAGCACCCTAGCACATCCAGCAGGATTCAAACCCTAACCTCTCCGTTATCATTACGAGATTGATGCCTTGCTCACTTGCTCACTGGTGTGGGTATTATTCTTAGGGATTTTTAGAGTAAGTGCATCAGCATTAGCGTCAAAAAATTAAACTTAATAAATTATAATAAACCGTAGTGCACCTGGGAAGATTTAAAGTTTAGATGCCTCCCACCCACCATAAATTGAATACCTTACGAGCCCTAGACCACATAGTGGAGGGCGTGGGTTAAGTATTACTTTTTCGTGCTTTATTATGTTATTTGTGTAACGTGACTTCTTCCCGTTACAAATAATATATTTTACCAATTTAAGCTGGGATTGTGGGACATTCAAGTTAAGGGCATTATTTTTACAGTTTGTATATCAAAACATCGTTTTGATCAAAATAAATCAGATATTGCGCCAGTAAATATATATATATATATTTATAGAGGATGAAATTAGCATTTGTTGAGTATCAATCAAGAGTGTTCTGAAATTTAATGACATTTCTTTCTCTTCATTTAAAAGGTTTTTCATTTAATAAAGTTATACTAATCACAAATATTAAAGAACTGTTGATATTAGCATGTGAATAAAATTAAACTTTATGTTTCTACTCAAGTAGTATTTTATTTATTTCGGCCAAAGAAAGTTTTGCTATAAAAACTGCAAAAACACATTTTCTAGCTTCCTCTACACTACCACCATAAGTTGAAGTTCTGTTATTTAAGTATTAAGGTATAAATGTCCAACCGAAATATAGCGTTGATCAATAGTTACTAGTGAGATGGCTTGTGTTTGTTGACCTTGGTGTTCTTGGGGTAAAGTTCTTGCCTAAGGACCTGATGTTGGTCAGTTCAAACTCAAAGGAAATCGACGGTTTTTTCTTGATCGATAAATTATCCTCAGCACAACTTACTTCAGAGGTGAGGTAAAGCTGTAAAACCCAGGTCGATGGTTGCATGTAAAATAACTCTGAAAGGTATGCGAAAATACTTTTCCGGGCAAATTTGTAGGTCCTTGCGTGCTCACTTATAGAAATTCAGTGTTGGAAGACAACGGGGAAACCATAATATTTCCTGAACTCCCCTAGTACATGGGATTTATACCAGAAGCTGCAGACAGCAATCAATAACTAGATGAAAAAAAGTTCATGCCCAGCAAACATTGGGTATAAATCACATCCAACCAACCTCCTGGATGTAGATTTAAGAAGAAAAACCTTTGTTTATAAAATAATTACCTCCACTTAAGATCTATAATTATAATTGCAAAAAATAATTTAGTAATCTACTATCCGATTTGGTGACCACGTGGTCTAAGGTACTACTCTCATAATAGACTGGACTGCTGATGACGGGCGTGGTTCAATCCCGGTCGGTTGCACTGAGGGTGGTTTTTCCTGAACGAATTCACACTCTCTAGTTATCCACGCAAATGCGGGTACACTTCCTTTAAGCTCAACCTTTCTAATCCTTATCCCTTAGCGTGATTAGTGCATGAGCATACAATCCGAATGTGTAGTAAGATGCGGTGTTTAAAAAAATATTTTTTATCCAATGCAAGTAAAACGTGTGAGTGGTATTTTCTAGAAATAAATAACCCTCCACGAACATAGGCTACTAGTTGTACAGTTAATATCGAATAAAAATGTGTAGATATGAGTGGATGGCTATGTAAGACAATAAAAGAAAAAATTCATTGTATTTTGGATTCATAATATACCCATAAATATTGTTATGGTATCAGTATTAATTTCATGGCAAAAATAAAACTCCGCCCTTGTATTGCATGAACTTTGTGTCCCTCCATGACAACAAATGTTTTTAATAACCCTATGAAAATGAAAACACCCACATCGGCGATAGTGAATACTAGATGTCAAGCTCGGATATTTGGGTTTAATGAGTACTAAAGTTTATGGGAACAAATTCCATCTAGGTTTTGTGATTCTTTTTTTTTTCTAGACTGTCTTCCACTAATATTAATCGCAAAAGCTGGTACATTTTATCTAAACTCTACTTCCTCATACCTAGCTTATTGTCTTAATTAAAGGCGGAGATCCCCAACAAGTGGTAAGGTACTTTTAAAAAAACTTTATTTGTTTTAATTAAATTAGTTATTTAATTTTATGACTTAGGTTAGGCTAATCTTTTGGTTATACTGTTAATATAATTATAATGTACTAAATGTTAATTTTACAAATGTATGTCACTTGCGTGTATTGTAAGTATACTGGCCATGAGAGCTACATTATATATGTTAGATCATTTTCGTGATGCACGTTGAGCAAAATGTTGAGAGATCATTTTCGCTTTCATCTTATTTTACTGGGACGTTTTTGAAACTGAGCGAAGTCAGCAGGGATTTCCTGGCTTATATCGTGAAACTTTAGATAGCGAGCTCTACTTACACGGCGGATCAGGAGGTAAAAAAAAGTGTAAAGTGATGTGTTGTTTTCATATATGGGCTGATGAAGTGAAGTCTTGCAAGGCATCTGAGTATAAAACACTATGGGGCATAAGTTTATCCCATCTTTGAGTAACAAAAGTTATCATACAAATAGCATCTCATCCAAGAAAGTCATGAAAAATGCAAAGAAAGACAAAAGTTTTTTTTTTTGCATTACGTCTTACTACCCGTTTGGGCTGTTTGTATTTAAAATTTCTTACGAGATTGAGAATGTAGATTTTAGAGGGTACGTATTACCATTTTCATGGCGAAATAGTGGGAAGTATTAAAAGAAACACTCCTAGTATATAACCAGCTGGGTTTTAAACCCCAACCTCCTTGCCGCTAATAAACCAGATACACTAGACTGGCACTTAGTCCATGATCCCAGCCATGCGGGTAAGATTGAACTATTTACGTTTATAATTAACAGACTCTATCTTAAAATATGAGTGAAGAATGACACTGGGAATGGGACGACTTCTGGATAGCTCAGTGGTAAGGGAACTGGCATACTAAACCAAAGGTCCTGGGCTAAATTCCCATGTTCAGACGTTATTATTTATATTAAAGACTATATCCGCATATAGTTTATATATTTTGTAAATGTAAAATATACTACTGATACACTACGTTAACTTACTCATTAATGTATATAAATTATCCAATACTTCTAGATTATCTACAGCAGAGGTAGGCAACATATATGAATCAATTTAGCCACAGATATAATGAGTGGGAAGTGAAATTCACCATACCATGTAAAAATTGAGTTTAAGTTTCTCAATTTAACACATAAAAAACACATTGTTTTAACATTTTTATTCAAAACATGTATAATTTGACTGTAAATTGACTGTAAATTGTACACCTCTGACCATAATGGTGAGAATTATAAAATAGAACATGTCAGAAAATTGAATAGGAAATTTGATGATAAATTTTACTGAGAATTTGCAACCAACACATTCCACCAGGTAAACATTTGATTTACTTTGAGATCTGGCAAACTCAAATTCACTCAATTGTCTTGGCCAATTTGCCACTTGTGGCGATTGGCGACAGGGTTTCCCACTGTGGTCCTACATTGTTGAAGTTTTTAATGTCAGATCAATTGCAATTAACTACACCAACTAAATATTATTGTAACGATATTATGATTATTTAATTCACATAAATATAATCTAGAAGATATGACTGTATAATCAAATTGAACTCTTAAAATTGATAAAGTCATAATCTGAATTCCATCAAGTTAAAAATGCTTGGTTTTATTTATTGCTATGCATTTTGAAAAATACATCATGTATGGATATACCGAAAAACAAATATACATACCTAATCACACCATTCCCTTATGAGGTAGGTAATAAACTGTGCATATAGCTTAAAAAAACAGCTTCGTACCTAATCAATCCTCACTAACTTTATCCACACTTCCCTATCCCGCAACGCCCTCCTCGCCCCCCGCTTCAACAACATCCATACACCGAGTTATACATTATGGTGTTATTTGCCACCCTTCTATGCTCTTACATTAGTTTTTCTAGCTAGTAAAAATATTTTACAATTAATATTTTCTGTAAATTAAAAAGGGCTTCGATGTTCGTCCACGACATAGCATGCTATTATTATCGTGCTAATCTGATACACATTATGTTTATTCATAATAATTCAGAGGGAAGACCATCCGACACTCTTTGAAATAATAATGAAGTTTGAAATATTGGAGAACACTTACCTCTTTATTAAACATAGTTCTCCTTTGATGCGGTCAGTTGAGTACTACTTGTCCATTTTCATGGATGACCATAGCTAATCAAGGAAATATCATCTGATGACAGGTTAGAGCGAATCGTGTTTGGAATTAAAATAAAATAAGTGATATATGTATATATTTGTACAAATTGATTAAATACAGAGGATATTCATTTGAGTAGGGCTGATCCCACACACAGAGAGGAAGCCTGCGCAGAGGGTTCTGGGAAAATAAGATTTATCTACTTCTAAGCTAGCACAAGTTTCGATTTTGACTCATGTAAGTGAATATTTCAACTATCTATTTAACATTTTTTTTGTTCATTTCTAAATCTTTTCAACCTCTGTATTAATGTAAACTATATGTTGTATTTATCCTTAAATAGTACCCAACCCTTTAACCTCAGTTATGATGTATTAATATTCTCTTTGGACTTGGAGAAAAGGACGATTTCTAAATGTAGTTATAAAAGAAGATACTTGGAACATTGTTTAAATAAATTAGGGTCTTCTTCTTGATGACTGAAAACTTTCATTACAAAATATGTGTTTTCTAACTAAAAATATTAATAATTATGGACCTTTTATGTTAAAGGGAATTTAAAATAGAACTAGAAGTGAACGACTTCAACACCCATTCATTACTGACTCTGTTTATAAATGTTTTTCCACATATATTTAATAGATACCGCACTACAACCGCATTTCACCTTGCTCTTGTGTTTCCCCTGACATACTCAACCTTCACATTCGAACAACAATGTGGGCGTTAACACACTTTTATTGACTATCATTTTCCCTTATTTTAATACTACTTCATTCTTTGCAATAGATCACATACATCCAACTACTTTCCGAGATTCATTCCCCCGTCTGACGATTTCACCAATCATCCTTCCATTTTTACAGAACACTTTGTCCAGATACACATCATCATTCACGTATTCTAACAGTTTTACATTTATACTAAGCTGACAATCATTTCCTGATCCATACTTATCAACAACTATTACTCTCCCTTTGGAAATATTTATACGAAGATCCATTTTGCCTGTCCTCACATTAAAACGTTTAATGCACTCTGCAAGCCACTTTCACTATCGGTCATGATTACTGTTCATATAGCAGCACATTCACAATGTCCATTTTCACACCAACCACGTCCTCATAATCATCCCTCATACACTTAACCATGACTTAATTAAACTATTTTGTAGATATAACCTTGTCTTACACCATCTTCAATGTAAAGCCATTATTTCAAAGCTCCATTCACCCTCATGCACACTTTACTTATAACTTACACCTCCATAAGTGCATTTACTAATCATGCATCCACACGCTTCTCTCTCAGAACATTCCATAACAAACTCCTATTCACCCATTCACACGCTTTCTCCAACTCGACAAATGCATGATACACGTTTGTCCTTATTTGCAATACATTTCTCAATCACTTGTTGAAATGCAAATATCTGGTTCGTGTGAACTCTAACTGAAATGAAATTACATTTCACGTCCCAAATTTTTGCTGCGATTTTTTCACGAACTCTCTAAATAGGAATCTCCCAAAAACTTTTCCTGGAATATTCAACCAACTAAATGCCATTTGATTCTTAAATTCACTATTAAACCTTTGCCTTTGTACGAAGGAACAATGACAGCATCATTTTATCTGAAAATATAATCCTAGCTTAATCAAAGCTTATATTTCAATATAGGTGAGACTGGAGCTAGTTGAAATGTATGCACGTTGCAACAAAGCATTTTTCTGGAAAAGTATTGTGACATAGAGCGTACCACTATTACAGATTATCGCTCTGCAGTATTCAATTAAACTAAACAAGTGGAGAAACATCACGTGTATCTTTAACTCATATATCACAGTGGATTTTTTTTTGTGCTTTGTAAGTGATATACGTTCATTTAAACTTGTTTTTTTTGTTAGGTTATCGTTTTTAAATATATTCAAGACCATTATCATCAGATAACTCCATGTTTTGGTATTTGTTCGACACTAGAGTTTATTTGTTTAAAATAAATCATGACGCCATTTTATACTTCAGATCGCAATAAGCTGTTGTGGGGTTAGCTTTGATAAGTGTTGTAACCTACCGCACAGATGTGAAAATAGAACATTATTTGTATATATTAAACTTAAATCGAATTAATATGAATATTAAAAACTTACTGATGTATAGAATTAGAAATACCTAATTTCTAGCACATAATGAGTAATAAAAATAAACTAGGTATAAATAAAAAAAGTAACAAAGCGCTTGCCATTTATAAATACATTTTTTTATTAAATAAATAATGTATTTTTGTTATGTTGTTTATCAAAACCATGCAACATGTTTTCATACCAATACATAGTGTGGGCTCTATGCCTTTAATCAACAAATAATATAGATTTTCTTTTCTTAAAATCCACTCTCTTCCGGTGTCTTACGTAACCAAGAGCTCAAAATTACACTAGTACGCGTTGTAATTAAAAATTAACATACAAATTTCAATTTATTTTAATCTCAGAGATCCTTGAAAAAGCCATATTAGAAGAATAAAAAATAATTTTAAAAAAATAAAAAATAAAATATAAAAAATATTTTAACTAATTCTCAAATAAATAGAAATTCAATAAAAAATAAAATTAATCCTGCGAAGAAGAAAATAGCTTTTTAAAAGGGTTCTACATACAGTTAATGGCCGAAAATATAGTTTGTTCTACAATAAATAAGTAATATGGTGAGGGATTTAGAGTGGTTGCAATGTAGGGCTTATAAAATGTCGATACATTGGCTGGATACAAAAAAAGATAATGTTCACATGCATTAACTAATGAATTTGACGATTTAAAACAATTGTTGCAACTTAGCGTTACTGATGTTCCAACATGCCCCTTTAAGGGCGCAGCTATGAGTGACCTGGTGGTCTAGGGGTAAGGTGTCGGACTTAGGTGCTGGGGGTCCGGGATTCAATCCTCGGTCCCGGCACAGATTTATCTGAGTGCCAAACTCTTCTTTCAACTCTGACAAGACGGGGTGCTAATAATAATAATAATAATAATAATAATAATAATAATAATAATAATAGTAATAATAATAAAAGGGCACAGCTTGCAACATATATAGTCTTTGATCCAAAACATTTTGCTAAACTAAATAAAAAAATACATACACCAACACGTTTGAAACACTTAGGAAAGGTTACATTTTATATCCCTGAGAAAAGTATGCATTGAAAAAAAATGCAAGAAAATAAATTTAAACTGTTGCAATATTTCCTTATCTCCCGTATTAATATCAAAACTCCAAATGAAAATTAAATTGTTGAGCTCAAAATTAATTTAAAAGTGGTCCTTTTATTTGATACAGAATTCATTAAAATGCTTTCTAACAAATACATTTTATGTTTCGACAAGGAACATATACATTTAGAAAGGGAGGGTAGTATAAATAATAGACTCGAGGCTGCAACCAAGAATTATTATAGCTAAAACCCTGTGGGTGCTTTTAATCAATGTTTTCTCAATGTCCCTCCATCAAAATACAATTACAATAACTTTAAATTGTAACTGCTCATCCCCACCCCAATAGTATGATTAATACTGGATATCTAGAATGGGCAGTAAGTTAAGATTCGATTTAAAAAACTGGAGTTACAAAATAATTTTTAAAAAATCACGGGATTAAATTTTTTTAACATTTTCAAGAAATAAATAAAGTAATATGTTTAAATTACCTATTTTTAACACTTGTTCTGCTCTGTCTAAGATTAAATTTATGAAACACATTAAAAATATAATAACTTTAAATTTCTTTAGTTCTTTGTTTTCCATACCATTCTTTAATATTGTAGAGGGGCTCTTCTTGAATTGGGAAAACGTTTTGAAATGTATTTTAAAGCCCTTCTTACCAATATTACCCAATTATCCCACCGTCAATATTATGGAGCCCAAGTTTCTTATTTATTCTGATCAATACTGATCGTGATTAAAAAAAAAGCTTTAAAATGTAGTTTTTATTTTTTTAAGACAAATATGTAATATTAGTTTCGTCTAAGATAAACCTGGTATAATTTTTGATCAAACTAAAACAAAATTATATTTATTTTTTTTGGGAAAAGAATCTACAGTAAAATATCAAGAAATATTTTCGTTGGAATTCTTTATTTTGAGCGTAGACCGTAAAGAAGACTAGAAGAATGAAATACTTTTAGAAAAATGTAATGAAGAAATGGAGAACAAACACACACACACGAACAGAACTGTGAAAGGAAAGAACGATGGCCCCCTGTGTTAACAGAATAAATGGGAAGAAATTGTAATGTATGGTTCAGAAATGGTCCCAGAACTGTGTTTTGAACAAATAAAGAAAAGGAATAAGCTCGTGAAAGGTTGTGGGGGTGAGTTAAAGAGACCGGTTTCTATGAAAGAGTTTGCTCGGAGGGGTCTAGAAGCACTTGAGAAGTTCTAGAGGATAGGGCTACAGTGTTTCTGGCTATGAACCAGAACTGCTGTTACAATAAAAGAACGGCTGAGCGCATGGGGGACAACAATTTACATCGAGCTACCACAAACAGTTGATGTTTTACTTCGAGATAATCGTAGAATAGATCCTCTAGCACTATATGTAAATCTTGATTGAGTGGAAAACTCGATGGAAGAGGTCGTAAATGACCCTGGGATCCAGAATCAGAGTAGAATAAAATACCACTTTATCGTATTATATCGTTCTTTTTATTTCACTACCCCCCCCCCCCCATTCTCCCAGCGTCACAACAATTTATTCAA